>CM030181.1:2664356-2731856 GCA_017639675.1 Aplochiton taeniatus | reverse complement strand
GTGGACGGGGTGGTTCCAGCACTGCCTTCTAATAAGGACAACACTGAAAGGTCACGGTGCAGCCGGAGAGAGTATTAGACGTAGAAAGCAAACAGACTCATCGCTCTGTGATGTTTACTCAGGGATGAGGCAAGTGGGTCTGGGTCGTCACGACTGAATAGTACAGGGGTTTAACTATGGTAGAGTATGCTCACGGCAAAAATGAAATCCAAGCAAGACCAGATATGTTGTATGAAGCCAATATGGCTAATATTTCTTATTCTAAGATAAATTATCTTCCTAAGAATTGTGGATGTTGGATTCTTTTACTTATTTCAAGACATACTTAGCAGGATCATCTTCTTGTTCTATTGGCAGATATTTTTACTTTGTTTGTTTGCGTTTATCTCTTACATTCCATGTGTTATTTCTAAGTTTCTTCAGAGGCATTTTTGGCCATGCTTCAGAAAAACATAAATTGAGTTGTCATCAGTGACAGTAATGTCCCTAAAATAGGCCACTAACAGTTTTAGCTAAAAGGGCTTTTCATATATTGCCATATTTGATTTGGGAGGATTTTGATCAAATTGACCAGACAGGGACTGAAGTCCAAAATAGACCTGGAAACAAAAGTCTGTATCAAAAAATCCTCCGGAATCCTTCCTATAATATACTAATATAATATTAATATACTACTGATACTAATATATTAATATAATGCCAATATACTACTTTCATTAATATAATATTAATATACTAATATAATATTACTAGACTACTAACACTAATATACTGATAATACTAACATTACTATACTACTAATACTTACTGCTAATACTAATACACTATTAATACTAATATATTACAAATACTAAGATACTATGTCATTCCTACAAAGATTTTCTAGCCTTCCAGTGGCGACTTTCTGTTACGAAAACAAGTCCCATTCCTCCTCCTCCTCCTCCTGTAAGGAGCAGGACCATTCAAAGCAGGGCCTTTTCATACACCCCTCAGTGCTCCCGCAGTTATTATATTTGTCCAGTGTACTGTGTCTTCTTAAGCCCCCCCCCCCCCACACACTCCTTCTCCCTCTCACTCTCTTTCTTTCTCTCTCTCTTTTTTTCTCCATCTCTCTTTCACAGAGCCCCCTTACATAATGCAGAGACACACATCGTAATACAGTGAGCACAGCCATTGTCCCATGTCTCTCAACACTGTACAGGGCCCTCGGTGGCATGGAGGAGCCCTGAGCTAACTCTTAAAGGCTCGGCTGGCTATAGCTAACTCTTAGCTCCGTGTCTCCATCGCCCTCACTCTGAGAGGCTCGGCTGGCTATAGTCCCACACAGGGGGAAATGATCCCGGTCCTATCCCAGGCTCGGCTGGCTATAGTCCCACACAGGAGGAAATGATCCCGGTCCTATCCCAGGCTCGGCTGGCTATAGTCCCACACAGGAGGAAATGATTCCCAGTCGTATCCCAGGCTCGGCTGGCTACAGTCCGACACAGGAGGAAATGATCCCTGATCCTATCCCAGGCTCGGCTGGCTATAGTCCGACACAGGTTGAATTGATTCCCAGTCGTATTCCAGGCTCGGCAGGCAATATGAAAAGTAATTCCTGGTCCTATCCCAGTCTTGGCTAGCTATGGTCCGACTCAGGGGAATGTGATTCCCAGTCATGTTCCAGGCTCGGCTGACAATGGTCCGACTCAGTGTAAAGGTATCCCGAGTCAAATTTCTGACTTTTTCTGTTCTCTTCCAGCTTCCATAAAGTAAACGTTCCTACCTAGCACATATTTCACGTCTTTGTGTTACCATGCAAGCAGCGGTTAAGTTTCCCTGCTCTGTTTCAAGGCTGTATTCCTTCTTAAGGAATCCACCGTTAAAACTGCAGTGGGGGGACTGATGAATTTGAGAAGTTGTTTGACGAAAGTAAACAAATGTTTCATTCTGACAATTTCAACCCATATGGTGGAGTCCTACTCTACGTATGAAAACAACATGTCACAAAACGTAACTAGGGCAGGTTTGTGTTTGTGTTTGTTGTTACTTTGGCTGATTATACGATTATACGCTATTATCTACAAGCCTTAATATGATTAAATTAGCCTCAGTGTGACTGACAGGGTGTTATATCACAGGCTTGTCATAAGCATCCTCCTACTAAAACTGTCAAACCTGCTGACAGCTCTCATCCTGTAGAGACAGACAGACAGCATGGTGGGCCTAGACATAGGGTCTATGTAAAACCTGCTGTCAGCTGTGGTCCTGTAGAGGCAGACAGACAGCATGGTGGGCCTAGACATAGGGTCTATGTAAAACCTGCTGTCAGCTGTGGTCCTGTAGAGGCAGACAGACAGCATGGTGGGCCTAGACATAGGGTCTATGTAAAACCTGCTGTCAGCTGTGGTCCTGTAGAGGCAGACAGACAGCATGGTGGGCCTAGACATAGGGTCTATGTAAAACCTGCTGTCAGCTGTGGTCCTGTAGAGGCAGACAGCATGCTGGGTCTATAGGGTCTATGGTATGCAGGGCAGTGTATTTGAATTCTGTTCCTAAGGAAATATCTCAAACTGGCTAGTTTTTATTTTTACAAAAAGAGTGTGCTAGTCAGTCACGTTTTTTAAGGCTGGACTATGATTTTGTTTTTAGTTCTTAAAGAAGACAACAACAACACTTTGCCAATGTTAAACGTTAGCCCCTGACAACATGTAAAGTGATGGTTATCTTTATCTACAGTGCCTGAGGTGTCCAATTGCAATTGTAGCAGTCACTCTCTCACAGGAAGCAGATGTTTCTACTTCCTCCCTCAGGGACAGGGAAACTGACTGGACCAGGAAGTGGACAACCTAGCTCTGGGGAAGCTGGCTACACACACACACACACACACACACACACACACACACACACACACACACACACACACACACACACACACACACACACACACACACAGACAAACACACAAACACACACAGACAAACACACACACACGCACACACAAACACGCACACAGACAGACAAACAAACACACGCAACACACATACACACAAACACACAAACACACATGGACACATAGACACACGAACACAGGCAAACAAACAAACACACACACACACACACACACAAACTTCCCATCTCTGGGGGATCCGACTGGAGCCGGGGGAGCTGGGATATACCCAGAATCCTCTCCTGGGAACGTGCTACTCTGTTCAGCGGAAGACTGGGGACCTAATTTTCTGTTCTGGGAAATTCCGTGACAGTTGGTGAGTGGGGGCTGGCTAGTTAGTGGATGGGGTCATTGAGTGTATTTCCTACGTTTGGGCCGCGAAGTACATCTTTATAATATTTTACCAAACACCTGTTCAACACAGTAACTGGTGGGTTTGGAGATTATTTGTGCATTGGTGTGAAATGCACAGTTCACATCTCAAAGGGTCTCTCCAAAAACCTGTGCTACACAGTAACAGAAAGGTCTGAAGATCCTCTGACATAAAATGGTGGACAAAGATACTGAATGGAGGCCCAAAAGGAATGCCTTACACTCAGGAAAACCCCATGAAACACACACATGAAAGTAAGCATAGGGGTTAACGTCAAGATGTCCGTGTCGTGAGTGCTAGAGAGCTGTCTAACGTCCTTTCTTTCCACAGCCCCGGGTGCTGGCAGTGTGACCGTGCCGCACTTGGAGGGTACCCCCCGTACAGGGCAGGCCGCATGGGCCTCGCCCCGACCCCACGACCCCTGGCCCGTCAATAATAGATGTGGTGACGGGAAGCAGGTGGCTACACAGCACCTCACAGGTCACATCAATATTTCACTGCAAAGCTGTGCCTCCTTTTCTGTTTGAAGTTCTTTTTTCTTTTCTTTTTTTTGGGGGGGGGGGGGAGAGATATGGGATAATGTTGAGATCGGGAACATGTGCTGCGGATGATTATCATTAGTCCAACACCATCTGGATGATGCCAGCGTTATTGGTTCAAAGGAAAACGGGTTTCTTTTCGAAGCAGAACTGCTTTATATAAATTCATTGATTAATTAGACGGCATATGAGAATTGATGAAATGATATTACTGGGTAAAACACTTCATTCACAACCAGATCTTTCTCTTCAGATATGTATAAATGAATAGCTGTGATATATTTAGTAAAAAGCATCCTTGTTCATCAAAACCCGATAATAGGTTTATAATAAGACATAAATGGGTGTAATTCAAATTATTTTCATTCATTAGCCTGTATTTTGATGATGTTTGTTATTGTAGTGATGGGGCCGCAAAGACTGAAGTTGACCGGGACCAGTTTGGAATGACTGGACTGGACTAAAATGGACTGGACTGGACTGGACTGGTCTGGACTGGAATGATTGAACTGGACCAGAATGGACCGGACTGGAATGATGGAACTGGACTGGACTAGACTAGACTAGACTGGACTGGAATCATTGGACTGGACCAGACTGAACTGGACCGGACTGGGCTGGACTAGACTGGGCTGGACTGGAATGATCAAACTGGACCGGACTGGGCCGGACTGGACTGGACTGGACTGAACCGGATCGGACCAGAGTGGACCGGACCAGACCAACTGTACTGGACTTGACTGGACTGGACTGGACCGGTCTGGAATGACTGAACTGAACTGGACCGGACTGGACTGATCTGGACCGGACTGGACTCAGCTGGACTGGTCTGGAATGTCTGGACTGGAGTGGTCGGGACTAGACTAGACTGGACTGGACTGGTCTGGTCTGGACCGGACTGGACTGGTCTGGACTGGAGTGGTCTGGAATGACTGTCTGACTCTTGTCTTTAGTTTTGGACGGCACGGCAACACGGATACTCACACATCCACACAGCACTGCTCTCAATCCTCTAAATCCATTTAATTTCACAAACACACACACACACACACACACACACACACACACACACATAGACACACAGACCAGCTCCTCCTGTGCACTGGACAACATTCAATTGTGGGAAATGAATTGTTTGTTTCCTCACTCATCTTCTTTTGCTGCTGACAGATGACTGGCCAACCAAGATTACGAAGAAATCCAACGGCCAATGCTGTGTAGAGGCACAGAGCTGGGGAGGGAAGGGGAGAGTGGGGGAGGGATGGGGGAGGAAGGGGGAGGAATGGGTGGAGGGATGGTGTAAGTAGACTAGTCCTCAGAGACTCTGTTAGCTCTCTGGGTGTCTGTGCGGCTAGTCGCTAAGCTAGTCGCTAAGCCAGTTGCTAGGCTTCCAGCCAGCAGATGTTCAGAGGGAAAGCACAGAGCATCGCTGAGAAGGCTGGAGCCTAGACTCATCAGTCTGTCCTTCCTTCCTTCCTTCCTTCCTTCCTTCCTTCCTTCCTTCCTTCCTTCCTTCCTTCCTTCCTTCCTTCCTTCTTTCCTTCCTTCCTCCATGCACCAAGCTTATTAGTGCACAATCTTTTTATCGGCCCTCCCTCTGTCTCTCTTCCCCCTCTCACCCCCTCCTCTCTAAAACTACCTCCGCCCGTTCAATTCCTGTGGTTTTCCTGGACGAGGTTTTGATTTGCTGGAAACGAATGGCTGTTTAATGAGGGCAGACTGGCTGGACTAACTCTTTCTCTCCTCATTCAAGAGAGAGGGGGAGAGACAGAGAGAGAGAGAGAGAGAGAGAGAGAGAGAGAGAGAGAGAGAGAGAGAGAGAGAGAGAGAGAGAGAGAGAGAGAGAGAGAGAGAGAGAGAGAGAGAGAGAGAGAGAGAGAGGGAGGGAAAAGAAGGATGAGGCATAGACAGTTATCACAGAAACAAAGAGAGATAGTGAGAGAATAAAAAGCCAAAGAGAGAGACAAAGACAGTCAGTGAAAAAGAGAACAAGAGAGAGAGAGGGACAGAGATAGCGAGAGAGAGGGACAAAGATATAGTGAGAGAGAAAGAGCGAAAGAGAGAGGTAGAGTGTGCCGTTCAGACAGCCCTCAGAGCTTGAGGATATGACCTCCTTGCATGTATAAAAGATGTGTCCTGCCACGGAATGACTGTGCAAATGAATTCATAAATAATGACTTGGGGTTTGAGGCTATGGAGGCCCTGCATTGCAACCACGTTGCTGTGGCGGAGGTGCGTTAAGACAAGCTGCCTCTTGGCTACCAAGGAGGGAAGGGGGGGCGCTGGAGGATTGCCTCAATGAATTCCTGAGATAGTCACCTATTACTTACGCTGCCTGCGTCGGACTATTTGTTGTTTGGCGGAAGAATGAAGGAAATAGAGAAAGAAACATTGAATCCTACTAGGGGGGGGGGGGGGGATAAATATTTAGCATGCAACAATCTACATGTATTTGTTTGATGAACAACTGTGTTAAAAAAATATTATTTATGATTTGAGTGACTTTTCGTGTTAATTTGCCTGTTTGTTTTGGTTATTCTTAATTCATGTCTATCCATGATACATCATGCATGGTGTGTGCACGCAGTCTAATCACTCTGTAGAGATGTGTGTGTGTGTGTGTGCGCATGTGTGTGTGTGTGTGAGTCAGATGTGTTCACGTAACTAATTACCTGCTAAGTGCAGTAGTTACAGTATGCATGTGTGTGTTGGTGTTTAGCTAGTTACTTGCAATGTGCTGTATGGGGCCCATGTGTTTTGTCACTGCATGTGATTTATATTATTATTATTTAATTATATGTTTGTAGTTACTAACAAGAATGTGCATCTCCATGCATAACTATGTCGGTGTCAGGAAACATGAATATATTGATCATGCTGAACATGAATATATTGATCATGCTGAACATGAATATATTAATCATGCTTAACATGAATATATTGATCATACTGAACATGAATATATGAATCATGCTGAACATGAATATATTGATCATGCTGAACATGAATGTTGAATGTCTGCTAACAGACATGTGGCGACTGACTGGAGCAGAAAGTGTGTGTGTGTGTGTGTGTCGGTGAATGTTTATGTAGGCATGTTTTTTGTGTCTGCTGACCTGCGCACAAAGGCTAGTGTGTGTGTGTGTGTGTGTGTGTGTGTGTGTGTGTGTGTGTGCATGTGGATGTGTGAGTGTGGGTTTGGGTGAGGGCGTGTTTGTGGGTGTGTGTGTGTGGGTTTGGGTGAGTGCGTGTTGGTGGTGTGTGTGTGTGTATGTGTGTGTGTGTGTGTGTGTGTGCGTGTGTTGGTGTTGTGTGTGTGTGTGTGTGTGTGTGTGTGTGTATGTGGGTCTCTGCTCCTCTGCAGACAGAACACAGCCCCAACGCAGCACTTCCCTGCCATGACACAGTCCCCCATCCCAGCGGGATCAAAACGGTTTGCGTCGCCACGACGACGGGGCCAACGACATCCTGCTGGGAGCCGCTGTGTTTTTGAACGGTCACACCCTCTCAGTCGCTGTGTTTTTGAACGGTCACATCCTCTCAGCCGCTGTGTTTTTGAACGGTCACACCCTCTCAGCCGCTGTGTTTTTGAACGGTCACACCCTCTCAGTCGCTGTGTTGTTGAACGGTCACACCCTCTCAATCGCTGTCTTCCACAAAGCCCAATTTGCAATCAGCCACACAACGGGACTTAAGATCAATGAACGGCCAAAGTAACCTTAACCCTAACCCTAATCGTAACCCTAACCCTAACCCAGCGCCCTGAAGGCTGCTATTTTTACAAACTAGGGGGCTTCAGTTGTCTCAATTTGGAAACAGAAAAGCGACGAGTCTTTGATGAACTTGATCTAGAAATAATACGACTGCAATCTCATTTGAAAGATTGAGCGTCCTCTCCAGTCAATGATGACTGGTTCATAATTAGTTAACAAGAGATAATAATTCATAATTACCATCATAATTAGTTGATTTGGCAGTCAAATATTAAACTGGAATACTTGTGAATAGATACAGAGGGTAAAATTGGAAAAAAGGAATAAAATGGTGTACAAATTGGAAATAAATGATAGACTATTCCAGATACATTCAGATTGACTGATGAAATGGTAGAGTGTCACAGCACTTCTTGAACCATGCATGCTGACCTTTGAACCCTTCTAATTTTCAGTTTGGCAAGCTTTGGTCTAGCTAGACAAGCCATATTCAAATGACCTGGAATCTTGGTTAGATTATTCTTGGATGAGGTGATGAAATAGCTGTATTTGTATTGTATTGTATTTACATGTAATAGATGTTCAAGTTTGTCTGACTGAAGTGTCTGTCCCTACCCTCTTGTTGCTGTTGTTTTTAAAACGACTATGGCTTGTGTTGTGTGTGTTTCCAGTGCTGGGTGGCCTGACCTCTTGATGGCCTTGTAGCAGATGATGATGATGGCGGAGAGGAGGAAGATGGCGGAGGCACAGACCACGGTGCCCAGCACCACGATCTCCATCCCCATCCACCACGGCCTCACCGAGGGCACTATGTTCACAGTGCCTACGAGATGGACAGAGAGAGAGAGAGAGAAGGAGAGAGAGAGAGAGGGACAGAGAGAGAAGGAGAGAGAAAGAGAGAGAGACAGAGAGACAGAGAAATAGAGAGAAAGAGAGAGAGAGAGAGGAGAGAGAGACCAGAGAGGAGAGAGAGACAGAGAGAAGGGGAGAGAGAAAAGGAGAGAAAGAAGGGGAAAGGGGGAGAGAAAGGAAGAAAGGAAGAGAAAGAAAGAACATTAGACCAACGGAAATGCAGATTACGCCAGGGAACTTAATAACTCCGTAACCCATTTTGAAATATTTGAAACGTTTAGAAGGGATTTGGTTTCGTTACAGACTTAGTCATCGTGTGATAAATGGAGGATTTGAATTTGAAAAGGGTCGGACGTTTCATAAACGCCGCGGGGGAACGTTGCCTATATTACCGTGACAGTGACTTAGTCTTCTGTAAGCTACTGGAACATCGGTCAGCTCAGTGCATTGAACAGGTCTCTCATTACATTGTATGTCCATGCACTTTGTCCAGGCAAATTACTTCCGTACATGGAAATCACACGTATGAACTCAACTCAATTCACACTCGCAGACACACACACACACACACACACACACACACACACACACACACACACCCTCAAACCGTTACTCATCCATGCATATAAGTCTCACCCTTCCTCACTTCCAGAGCTGGCTATATTGTTTTTACACTGCCTGTAGGCGCCCGTCAGAAACCCCCATTGGAGCGGCCTCTCTACTCAGTTGTCCAGTCATGATCGGAGATGAAAAGTGTCCTCACACTAATGCAGTACAGTCAGGCCTCCATGTTCAACCCCAACCACCCTCCCTGCTCCAATTCAAAATGAGCCACCTCGCTGTAGAACTATTTGTAAAGTGTGTGTATAACATTATGGATTTGGTCTTAGAGGCGCAGTACACTCTCAGTTGTCCTGGGGTTTTAGGTTCAACGCTCAGAGATATCCAACACATTTTCATGAATCATTTAGGGTCTTGCCCGCCATTCCTCCTGCGTTGCCTGTCCAAACCGATTATACCTGCTGGCTGGCTGGCTGGCTGGCTGGCTGGCTGGTTGGCTGGCTGGCTGGCTGACCCTGCTAACATTACCTCAGCACACTGAAACAAGGGGCCAGCCTTGTACAGCATTTTGTGCATCAGCAACTTACAGGATGCTTTAGTGTGGCTGAGGCTCACTCTGTTTCTGCTTTCACTTTTCACTCTAGCTATCGCTCTCTCTCTCTCTCTCTCTCTCTCTCTCTCTCTCTCTCTCTCTCTCTCTCTCTCTCTCTCTCTCTCTCTCTCTCTCTCTCTCTCTCCTCCCCACTTGTCTTTTCTGTCCCTCACACTCTCTTTCTCCATCTCTCCACATTACTCCTTGGCAGCCTCCTGGGAATGCTTCAGATTAATTATCTAGTAGCGAGTCCGGTGAGAAATATAGCGTTGAAATCCTAGCTCAAGCATTCCGAATGCTGTTGTGTTGGGAAGGAGCGGAGGGAAAAGGGGCTTTGCACCATGGCAACACAAAGCCCTGAGTAATGCTTCTGAAACCTGGTTCAACAGCACAGCACATTTTGACCAAGCCGAGTGAATGACAAGACATGACTCTCCCTGGCACAGCACAGCACTGCACAAGACAGCACAGGACAGCAAAGGACAGCACAACACAACACAACACAGCACAGCACAGCACAGCACAGCACACCACAGCCCACCACAGCACAGCACGTTCAAGAACATCCCAGCACAGCCCAATCTAACTAAGAGGAATGGAGGCCTGAGCCTGGCCCAACATGGTGCTGCTCCCACCACCTCACGTAACGATGGGAAAGGAAAAGCTGTCCTCTGACAAACCTCCCCTTTCATTCTGCCATTCCACCAACGTCTGGAGTTTGGAGTCGAATCAGGGGCCGGGATCTGGTGCAATGCCACCAAAGCTGCCACCTTGGAAAACTTTGGAACAGAGCGTTTCATTACTTTCCTTTGATGGCCTCAAACTTTTTATGCAAGGTATCACTTCTTGTGATAGTGAAGCCGGCTCTGCTTATTACCAGAGAAAAGGTTTGGCTCTAACCTGAGCTTTGACGCTTTGAGCACAAACGTTAGGCAAGGCAAAGTCACAGTGGATCCATAATGGATCCATAATAATAAAAGTCACAGTGGATCCATAATGGATCCATAATAATAAAAGTGTCTCTTTTGTTTACTTTATTAAACCTGATACATGTCTCACCTAGAGACAATTATTATTTATGTTCTCTCTCTCTCTCTCTCTCTCTCTCTCTCTCTCTCTCCCTCTCTCTCTTTTTCTCTAGCTATCTCTCTCGCGCTCTCTCTCTCCCTTTCTCTCTCTCTCTCTCTCTCTCTCTCTCTCTCTCTCTCTCTCTCTCTCTCTCTCTCTCTCTCTCTCTCTCTCTCTCCCTTTCTATCTCTCTCTCTCTCTCTCTCTCTCTCTTTCTCTCTCTATCTCTCTATCACACACAGTTCCCCATTTGGCCAAACAACAATCAGTTTTCGAAAGCTCGTGTTTAACCCTTCATGGTCAAAACGAAATGTTGTTTACAGTGCTATAAGTACCTCTTATGATAAAAACGACTATGTGTTAGGAAAGGTAAAGAGTAATCTATGTTAAAAACATTTTAGTTTTTATCATGTTTATTTAACAGATAATATTCGCAAAACCCCATGCTCTGCTCTTCAGAGTATACACTAACGTTTAGAGAGAACATTAGTCTGTTCTGATCATTTCAGTTATGTCAGCTGATCTAAGCTGCATTCGTGCAGTGGCCTTGACAACAGTGGTTAGTATGAGAGAGTGTATTTTCTATTCCCTGTCCTCTCTTCTATTCTGAGGTGGGTTAGCGAGGGGGGGGGGGGGGGGGGCAGACCCCTCTAAATTGATCAAAACAGAGAAACTAATTGAGCCGGATTGATTGAAAACCCTGGCACGGCTGCCAGGCCTGGCCTTTAGGATGATTAACGACTCCTTCCACTTCCTCCTTCTCTTCCACCATGAGAGAAGAAGAAGAAGAAGAAGAAGAAGAAGAAGAAGAAGAAGAAGAAGAAGGAGGCCTGGAGGTAACGGATTCTAACGGGCTCGTTAGTAACCTACATTCCCTGCAACACCTGTCCAATATTTCAGCAGCGTCCTCATTAGAGGCTTCCCTGAGACAAATCACATCAACGTCCAGCCTCAGGAGAGATGGATGGACGGACGGTCGATGGATGAAGCAGCTCTACCGGTCGTAGGAGTCGACTGATGATGATGAGTTTTGCCTGCACTAAAGAAGCTAAAAATCACGGTGAGGAATCTGTGCAGCTCACAACAGGCTCTAGGCTCTACAACCTCTACACACACACACACACACACACACACACACACACACACACACACCTACCTACACACACACACACACACACACACACACACACATGCGCAAGCATATTAACACAACCACACAAACACACATGCATGCACAAACACACACACACACACACACTTACAAAGGGCCCCCCAGCCACAACTTCAAAAAGGAACACCACAGAGCCTGTTCATTAGCTCCTTATCTGTATCAAACCCCTAATTTAATGAACCCTTCTTCCTGCGTTTGAGTTGGGCGGTCTCATGGGGGAAACCCCTCCTCTGGGGCTGATGAGCTGGCAGGCACAGATTTCACGGTTCAGACTAAATTAGACCAGCCACAGCAGCCTCACTCTCTAACTATCTATCTCTACCAGATACTCTAATGGAGTCTCTACCGGAGTCTCTACCGGAGTCTGTAACGGAACCTCTACCGGAGTCTCTAATAGAATCTCTACCGGAATCTCTAACGGAATCTCTACCGGAGTCTGTAACGGAATCTCTACTGGAGTCTCTACCGGAGTCTCTACCGGAATCTCTACCGGAGTCTCTACCGGAATCTCTACCGGAGTCTCTACCGGAATCTCTACCGGAGTCTCTACCAGAGACTAGACTCTACCAGAGACTAGACTCTACCAGAGACTCTACCAGAGACTCCAACGGAGTCTAGTCTCTACCGGAGTCTGTACCGGAGACTATACAGGAGTCTATCGGAGTCTGTACCAGAGACTATACAGGAGTCTATCGGAGTCTGTACCAGAGACTATACAGCAGTCTATCGGAGTCTGTACCAGAGACTACAGGAGTCTACCGGAGTCTGTACCGGAGACTATACAGGAGTCTATCGGAGTCTGTACCAGAGACTATACAGGAGTCTACCGGAGTCTGTACCAGAGACTATACAGGAGTCTATCGGAGTCTGTACCGGAGACTATACAGGAGTATCGGAGTCTGTACCAGAGACTATACAGCAGTCTATCGGAGTCTGTACCAGAGACTACAGGAGTCTACCGGAGTCTGTACCGGAGACTATACAGGAGTCTATCGGAGTCTGTACCAGAGACTATACAGGAGTCTACCGGAGTCTGTACCAGAGACTATACAGGAGTCTATCGGAGTCTGTACCGGAGACTATACAGGAGTATCGGAGTCTGTACCAGAGACTATACAGGAGTCTATCGGAGTCTGTACCAGAGACTATACAGGAGTCTACCGGAGTCTGTACCAGAGACTACAGGAGTCTATCGGAGTCTGTACTGGAGACTATACAGGAGTCTATCGGAGTCTGTACCAGAGACTATACAGGAGTCTATTGGAGTCTTTTCCAGAGTCTTTCTGGAGTCTCTACCAGTAAACAAGACTTGCCGGTTATCACATTCATTACCCCAAACATAACCTTCCATCTTGCTCTCTTGCAGTTCAACTGTGTTCATGCATGCAGTCTCTCCTTATCAAATATACAATGACAAGCAACTATAGACACCTCTGTTACTTACACGTGCATACGAGTGCATACTCAATATTCACATCCTTTGATGCTTGCTGTAAAGTGCTTTCAAAAACACCCTGTTGTCCTCAAAGTGGAGTTGCAAAATCTATCAAATCATCACACTGTTTTCGACGGTTAACCTGCTGAGATTGACAGAAACAACACACACACACACACTCACACACACACACACACACACACCCACACACACACACACACACACACACACACACACAACACACACATCCAGACAGCCAGGTGCTGGCAGTGAGGGGGTCGTCAGGTTGAAGCCAGTCTTTTACCTGTCGGGCTCAGGAGGAGGCGTGGTGGAGGCGGGGGAGGAGGAGGCGGAGGGAGGGGAGGGTAGCTTCTGCACTGGCATGCCTGCTGGCACCGTTCACTAACTTTCTCTACAACAGTCTGCGACGAGCATGACCTCTGGAGATCACCCTGATGGAGAGAGAGAGAGAGAGAGAGAGAGAGAGAGAGAGAGAGAGAGAGAGAGAGAAAGAGAGAAAAGAAAAGGAAGAGTAGAAAGAGAGAAATAGAGAGAGCGAGAGCAAGAGAAAGGAGGAATAAGGAGAAAGAATAGTTTAATCTGCTTTACATTAGATTATAGCCACAAAGAATATCCTGCACCAAAATCAATGCAGATGCATGATTACTCAAGCCTAACACTTTAATGTGTGTGTGTGTGTGTGTGTGTGTGTGTGTGTGTGTGTGTGTGTGTGTGTGTGTGTGTGTGTGTGTGTGTGAAGAGGCTGGCTTTCCTCTCAGGGTTATTTTCTTTTACTATCTGTTTATTGTTTCCATGCCAGCTTGTTGCCTTTCTTTGTTTACACCGTAGCACAGTTTGTGTGTGTGTGTGTGTGTGTGTGTGTAATGGTATCATGTTGTCTAGGGCAGTCAGAAGCCACCCACTAACAGAGTGGGTAGAAGGCTGGTGCCCTAAGGAGAGTGCGTGCGTGTGTGTTGGAGTGCATGCGAGTGGGAGGATTGTGAAACTCGAGTAGATCCCGTTACTCTTGAACCTTCGTAACAGTGCTCTGCGTAGCCGTTAAGTGAGCGGCTGCTTCATCAATGTGGGCAGCAGAAACTCAGGGCTCAGAGTCACAACACTCATCTTCCTTAAACATACGCTCCTGGGATCCCATTTCCAATTCTGTCTTTGTGTGCGTGTGCGAGTGTATTTTTGTGCGTTTGTGTGTGTGTGTGTGTGTGCGTGCATGCGTGCGTGCGCGCGTGCGTGCGTGCATGCGTGCGAGTATTTGTTCGTTGGATTTTTCAGTTCTTCACACGTGTGATAGTGAGTACATTTGTGCATTTTTATGCGCGTGATCTTGCTAATGTACAAATAAAATATGCATGTTTGCAAGAAAAGACCAAGTACACCTAAAAGCTATTCAGTATTTTTCATCTTTTGCTTTACGATCATGTCATAGTACAAGCCACTTCCTAACTTCATACAGACATGCCAAAATAACTATACGGCGCCTTGCGGTGCCTTAATAAGATTCTGACAACACAGAAATAAAGTTGAGACTCATTATTTCAACAGATGGCATTAATCTACCAATTCAACTCATCGGTAAATTCCCTTCCAGTTGCACTTGTGTAATACCTTGTCATGCGCGTCTGCACATTATACTCACCTGGCATGAGTGTATAACCAGCGAGAGAAGGCAATGACCGAAGAGAAAAGGCCACAAACTAAAAGTAAATGGCATTAGATCTTGGACCAGCATCCCTCCTGTGCTGTTCTCAAAGAAACTATGCGGAGTAGCGACCAAATACACTATAAACAATAAATAAATAAACAATAAATAAATAAAAGTGGTATACATAGATTGGACTGTTGGGCAAATAACCATCCACCCTATCCACTTCCGCGGCGAGGTCTGTGACAGGCTTCTGCAGAAATAGTTTATGCCACAATCATTTTCACCTTGAAATTCCGCTGTCGATAGCATAGGACAAGCAAAAGAGAAATATTTGGTCCGCAAATATCAATAAAGCATATCTTGAAAGTTGTTTTTAATAGTAGGCTACTCATCTACCCAAATCGATGCGCTTGGTATGCCGCTACTCCGTACGATACGAGGGTGGTAGATGGCCCATACTTGACATCCCTCCTCGGCTGCATACATGAGTGGAATAAAGCAACTCAAGCCATCGAAGTTGAAGATAAATGACGATAAATATCCTTAAAAAACATTAATTGAACTCCTCGAAATAGCCACGGACTTCGTGTACATCTCCTTAACTTAACTAGTCTAAATTTTTACAAACGTGCCACTCGCAGGGCATGGCCAAGTGTTAAGCCGATGCATCGCTTTCTCTGCCAAAATACAGCAGGCTTTTTTTTTTATGAGAGTGTATCACCGTGCCATCATTATCGTACCATCGCGCATCCAGAGAAATGCACCTCGCGCTTGATTTACCGCGCAGCTCATCTCATCTCGGCAGGGTGCAATTTATTTCCAAATAGCAAACAAATTGTTCAACAACAACAAAATAACTTAATTAGACGGCAGCTGGTTACTGAGATGCTTAATTCGCAATCCTGCCAATGTAAGAAAATATCTTGTCTGGATATGATATGTGTTCGGTATAAAGTCATTTGGATTGTTCCGTTCGGTGGCGCTGGTTGGGGCGGAAAGTAGCCCTGGATTCACGAGTGAAGTCTGAGTGAGGGTGACGCGTGGTACACCCAATGACAGTGAAGCTTACTTGAGCCAAAGCGAGAGGCAAGTGCACGGAGACACTGGGAAACCTCATAATATAAAATAATATTGTGGACTTCCGACGTCTACAGAGAACTAGGCTTCGAATCAATGGTGTTTTGAAATGGAGTAATTGGACTATACCAGAGACCAAATAGCTGCTTTGAAATGGCGAAATTGTAGTGGGCCTATTTGTAAATTATATAAACGTGTTATATAAAACAGCTCCAGACTGAAAACTGGAAAGCAAATTATTCTGTTAGCATGCATGTAATAGTTTTAAGTTGAGACTATCAATTTCTTTCAGGCACAGTCTTGCTTACAAATATATTTTAAGTAATTTGACCCCCCCCTCTCTTTCAGTACCCCCCCCCCCCCCCCTTCTTTTCTGCTCGCCTTTTTTACTCTATACCCCACCCCTTGTATGTTTAAAAAAAAAGGAGAAGTATTTTCTACTAACAGCAGGGAATTCAGGTCAGGACCAGCCTTTGCAAAGGCTATAAGACATCGTGTGTGTGTGTGTGTGTGTGGGGGGGGGGGGGGGGGGGGGGCAGTGCAGGACTTCCATTACCAGAGTAACTTGCAGGCTTCTCCACCTATGGCCTAATATGCCACTGTGATATATATAGAGTGGTGCTGGTATATACCCTCCCATCTTCACACACACACACACACACACACACACACACACACACACACACACACACACACACATTTCAAGATCAAAGAAGGGAGATGAAACGATCAACTGTCACCAACTACATTGCTGTGATAAGCAATAGTTTGCCATTGTAACACGTGAATGTAAACAGGCCTATGTATTCCACGCTTTACTTTACTTTCTCCAAGTCTAAGCTTTGATATGCTTGTGTTCCAAGTACAGTTGACTGGAGTCTTTGGATGCTTCTGTCAAACGGTCAGTGGGGAACTCAGCCTTTTTAAATGTCAGTAGCATGTACTAGGCCTAAATATATATAAATATATAAATATGTATAATAAATTGAATATATCGTTCTGTGACATCAGTAATCAGTGCATCATAGCATACAGTATAATAATATTGACTCCGTCCTTTTTGGCCCCAGTGAGACACTGTATGTGATGGAGCACCACTATGCACTGCATATGGTCATATGACCACCCTGGGTATATTATGAAGCAGCCCAGGGCTACTGTGCTGCAGTTTGCTACATTCTGCTGACTCAATGGTGAGATGTGGGGAGCAGAGCCTGCAGCACCAGCCCCCCCCCCCCTACATGTATTTATAAACCATACACTAATGCATTCAACAAGTAGTTGACTTTTACCTGTACTGCATGTTTAAACCATGGGTGCTCCTAATATGCACCAAAAACCATGTATCTGCTATATGATATTGTTATTCCTATACATTTTTTCTTTTGGATAGTTTAGAATTTTGGGACGGAGGTTTCTGTGCCAGTTGAATGCCAATGAATTGTTATGAACGCATGTTTGTTGGGTTCTGGGGGAAGTCTGTCTGCGTTCTTGTCTGCGTTGTGTTCTTGATCGGTAGCGTACTCCAGGGGAGGCCCCCAGGACTGGACAAACTCCGCCTGTCTACCCTAACACACACACGCACGCACGCACGCACGCACGCACGCACGCACGCACGCACGCACGCACGCACACACACACACACACACACACACACACACACACACACACACACACACACACACACACACACCCCTGCATCGATTAACTGACAGGAGAGAGAGGCTCAACACATACATCAACTCCACTTCCTGTTTCACCGGCTCACTTCCATCCAACTGGTATGGAACGGCTGGCCCACGCATCACTGCTCCCAGGCAACACCATTAGAGTTACTACATCTCCCAGGCAACACCATTAGAGTTACTACATCTCCCAGGCAACACTATTAGAGTTACTACATCTCCCAGGCAACACCAATAGAGTTACTATATCTCCCAGGAAACACTATTAGAGTTACTACATCTCCCAGGCAACACCATTGGAGTTAATACATCTCCCAGGAAACACTATTAGAGTTACTACATCTCCCAGGTAACACTATTAGAGTTACTACATCTCCCAGGCAACCCCATTAGAGTTACTACATCTCCCAGGCAACACTATTAGAGTTACTACATCTCCCAAGAAACACCATTCAAGTTACTACATCTCCCAGGCAACACCATTAGAGTTACTACATCTCCCAGGCAACACCATTAGAGTTACTACATCTCCCAGGCAACACCATTAGAGTTACTACATCTCCCAGGAAACACCATTAGAGTTACTACATCTCCCAGACAACACCATTAGTTACTACATCTCCCAGGCAACACCATTAGATTTACTACATCTTCCAGGCAACACCATTAGAGTTACAACCTCTCCCAGGCAACACCATTAGAGTTACTACATCTCCCAGGCAACACCATTAGAGTTACTACATCTCCCAGGCAACACCATTACAGCTACTACATCTCCCAAGAAACACCATGAGAGTTATTACATCTCCCAGGCAACACCATTAGATTTACTACATCTCCAACTCAAACCTTAGGACTGTTCTCTACAATACCATTAGATTTACTAAATCTCCAATACCTTTGCATCTTCAACTCAAACCTTAGGACTGTTCTCTACAACACCATTAGATTTACTAAATCTCCAATACCTTTGCATCTTCAACTCAAACCTTAGGACTGTTCTCTACAATACCATTAGATTTACTACATCTTCAACTCAAACCTTAGGACTGTTTTCTAGAACACACTTAAGTTACTACATCTCTAACTCAGACCTTAGGACTATTCTCTACAACACCGTTAAGTTACTACATCTGTAACTCAGACATTAGGACAATTCTCTACTTATAATTTGGTTTGGGAAAAAGCTCTTTCTTCTTTTCTTCAATGCCCATAGTTACAACTCTTAGAGCAGTGTGGGTTGTTGCTAGCAATGGTTTTAGAGTTGAACTCAAATGCAAATATGAGGTAGAATTCAAATATGTCTTTATGTGATGGCTAATAGATCTAAAATCACAACTGATTTCCAAGCTGGTAAGGCTTGTATGTATGAAATTGAGGATATATCGTCATCTAGTGGGAAAAGAGAGCAGTACATATTCTACAATGAACCTCTTGTCCATTAAAAAGTGAGGGTTTAGACAAGTTCCAAAATATCAGGAATCTTACTTAGCACCAAATGATCCCTTTACTAAAGAGAGAAGAATGTAGGAAATGTTATATGTTGGCTTCCTGATTCACATGATAAACCATTCTGTACTGTTTGCCTGCATAATCTAGTCCTTCCTTCAAAATAAGTTTATTGCCTTCTGGGGGAATACATACGTTTAAGTAAAGAGTTTAAGAAGCATTACAAGAAGAATGCCGTTGTTTGAAATGGACTGGGGTCAGAGGTACTGCACTCACTGTGTATTCACACCGCGAGAAACACTGGATCAGTCAATCAGTGGACACACACACACACAAATGCTGCTCACCTGCACCATTTATATCACTATAGTAACTAAACTCCACTAGGGATGTGTTTCCTTTTTACAATAACTCCCTACGTTTCGAACACTTGCACGCTGATACAGCAGGGACAACGAAGGAGTCAGACCGGCTCAGTTTGGTTACGTTTTCAAAGTGGAAAGGTCCAGCTGAGCTGTTATGTAATCTAAATTGGTCGATTGGCCAAATTATCCGAGCCATTTGTCTTCCAAACTGGTCCGTAGACAGCGGACACACAGTGAAGATTTATTGGTGTCACCACTTTGCGCCCCCCCCCCCCCCCTTCTGTTCCCCCCTCACTTCAGAGGTTCAGGAGGTATATCAGCCTACAACAGAACAGGGGAGGGGAGAAGCCATTGTAAATTGTCCTTTTGAGCGGAGGAGGAGTGAGAGAGAAGAGTAGTGAGTAAAGAAGAGAAAAGGACAATAGGACCTCGTCGGCTCTTTAGAGGCTGACAGGCACATGCGGGCTGAATATGAAGGATGCACCTTCTTAAAGAACCTGCTCTGTCTCGATCTGGTTTCAGAGATGGGTCTGTATTTGGGGCCTCTTGTTTCAATACATGACATCTTTACGCAAACCCACCCTTTGAAAAGGCTGTTATAAAGTCTCGATTTTATTTTTTCGTATGCTTTGAATGTTCCTGATTGCCTTGTGTAAAGCACGCTGAATTGCCTGTGTGCATGAAATGGGCTACACAAATAAACGTGGCTTAACTTGTTTAGATAGAAGCCCCAAGATGACAGAGTTTGGACCATGATTGCGATTATAGACATTGGAACAATCTGCGTTGGGAATTTCAAATGGCTTACTCTCACTCTTACTTAAGTAAGTAACTTCAGTTGTAAGTATAGGGGAGATTGGGGATGATTGAAATTGTTATAAATATCACCAGTCTCCCCGACAATAACCTATTTGAAACAGACTTTAATGTTTAGAATATAAATTCACATAAATAAGTTGTATTTTATATATTTTTCCTGCCATACGTAAAAATATTTAATGCAAAGTGTTTATCTCTGCAAGAACAATGCTATACAAATAGATAAATACGCAAAAGGGTACTATTATTATTACACTTATTATTGTTTTTTGTTTTTATTACAATTATAATATAATATTCATGTTTCAAAACATGCTGATGACTAAAATTCAAAGTTTGCGGTTAAATGCATAGTTCCAATGCGCGTGCTGTTCCCCAGCTCATGCAGCAGCAGCCGGGGCAAGTGGAGGAGTATCGTGGTTATAGCCATGCGGTGTAGGTTACTTACTAGACAAACGGTTTTCCTCAAGTCTCAAGCCACACTGCTGCCAAGAGGACGTAGCTCAATGGAACGATGGGTACTCTTTTTCTTCAATAAGGGGATGGAGCTCAATTAGCATTTCACAAGTCCCCTTCCCCTTCTCTATTGCAACCTTCCCCGTGGAGACCATGCTTTCTCCGGGGATTGTCCTGTCTCAAGCTCTTGTTGCCGTTGGCAGGGTGACAGTATTCGAGTGTGCAAACTTGTGCTATTGTCCGCGGGCCAGAGGGAGTCATGGAGACCCCATAATATGACACAGGAAAATGTTTGCTGATGGCAATTCTATGGGCTTTGTCCAACTCTTTCTCCTTCATGACGACTCGATTTAAGTCTCTAAATGTTTGACTACAAATGCAGGAGTGCAATCCAGCTCCTTTCTCCTTTGTCCCGCGAGGTTTGAATGAGTAATTCAGCCTTTGTGTCGCTCGATTGAGGGGGCAAACAGAAAGACAAGATTCTTGAGCGTTCAAGCCCCCTTTCCATGGATATGCGCTCCTTAGATCCCCCCTCCTCACCAAATCTCACATCTGACATCACTCTTGGGGAGGTTGTGTGTGAGGGTAGGGGGTTGGTTTGTGTGTGTGTGTGTGTGTGTGTGTGTGTGTGTGTGTGTGTGTGTGTGTGTGTGTGTGTGTGGGCGCGTGCGTGCGTGCGTGCGTGTGTTGTGTACAGTCTAGAGCAGTTTGAAGAAACTATAGGCTAGTTGGTCATAATAGCTCATTCAGTGCTCATACCAACAGACAAATTATGAACATTTGAACGCCACAGGCACATTACAAAAAAATGTGAGTGATGTTCTGTGATCAGCGCGTGGAAGAACAGCCACCTAATGCTAGAGGAACATTGCATCCTATTTAGCCCCTTTCTTAGGGGATCTCCATGACAACAATTTGCAGTGGTGAAGAATTCGATACCGGGGTGCTTGGAGGCTGATTGGGGTGCATTGTGAGGGGACTGAGGTCGCTGATTGGTTAAAGGAAAGGACCATAACTACAAGGCGTTTATATCCATTCAACTTGTTGAAGTGCTCAAACTGCAATCTGGAGTCTGTTCTCAAACGGTTGCTTGGATAGTTCGGATTGATGATCATTTATTGTGGTAAATATAATATTAATTGTGAAATAATATTAACAGGCAGTATTGCAGATATTAGTTATATTGGCTACACGATCAGTATATAATGGTAAATGTAATTGTGTATTTCATAGAATCGCGCAATTACGCACACTAAAATATAAATATTTTTTTCTCTCCAAGGGGATGAAGATGGAAAACAAATTTGTCCATCTCTGGTTCATTAACGCGGATTAACTGCCAATTGGACTAATAAAAAATGGCAAACGCAGACAGTGAGGTAAAAACGCTATTAAATTTTGTCAATTTGGCATCAAGCGACATCAAGGCAGCTCTGGATAAATCGGCCCCGTGCAGGCGCTCCGTGGACCACAGAAAGTACCTGCAAAAACAGCTTAAGCGCTTCTCTCAGAAATATTCCAGGATTCCCCGATGCCACACACATAGATCCTCGGAGTATGTTTTCGGTAAACCTATAGAGGACAAGTCTGCTGTATATTCTGTCGGAACCGTTCACCGTGACATGAAGCCGATTATTGAACGGGGAGATGTGGATACGCACGGCGTCGAGAACTTAAGGACGGGTGTGAACTCAACTGCAGGTAGTGACAACGGTAGCCAAGAGCAGGTGCCGATGAGGAAACGTCAACTACCGGCATCGTTTTGGGAGGAACCCAAGTTAACAGAAACAATCAGAGAGCATCCTCAGTTTGGATTGAAAAAAAGCGGCGGTACAACTGCTGTCAATGGGAATGAAAAGCGAAAAAAAGTTAACGAGGATGCGAAACCAGTTTTATCTGTGTCCTCTGGTCGACGGCTATTCGACAAAGGAACCCTGAAAATGGACATGACTGCTCATAACGGCGGCCCGTGCGGTTGCTGTCCCTTTCAGTACCACGGGCATCACCAGGTGTTCCAAGGGCATATTATCGTCCCTCATTCAGCGGTTGGACTATGGGGTAAAACCATCGGGAGCGAAACGGAAATACCCGAATACGGGCCGAAGATTCACACTCACGTCGTGGTCAAGCCTATTCCGACAAAACCCACAGTGCCATCATCTATTTTTAGCTTGTTTGGCTTCATTTAAAACATAAGACATTTTAAGCTGGTTTAATTTGCCTATTAGAGGCCCAATTATTTCATACAAATAATAATTTCGGGTAACATTATTGGACTTTTATTTTCTTTTTGTCAACTTTTCATTTTCATACCAGTTTCAACATAAGATGCACTTATGAACACGTTATTCTTCTTTTGCCGCACCTTGACAACTGTGATGACATAACCGCACCATTCCATTTTATTGATAGTCCTGAGAAAGTTTGCTGAAATAGATAATTTTAGGAAATATTAGTCAATCATATTCGTGTGTAGAGGTGAATTAATTGTACAGAAATGTAATTTCCCACTCTCTTTGTAAATAATGCCATTAGAAATGAGTAAGAACAGTCCTTTTATTTTTTAAATAAAGTGTGAAAACTTTTTCTTTGGATCCGAAATCTTTCCACGCACCCTGAACACCACACTATGAAAGTTACAGTGAGACTAGCATGCACATATCCCAGAAAGTGTTAGCCAAACACACACTCATCTCTCTCCTATGCTCACATACATTCATGCATGCATGCATCTTATCTCTCTCTCTCTCTCTCTCTCTCTCTCTCTCTCTCTCTCTCTCTCTCTCTCTCTCTCTCTCTCTCTCTCTCTCTCTCTCTCTCTCTCTCTCTCTCTCTCTCTCTCTCTCTCTCTCTCTCTGTCTCTCTCTCTGTCTCTCTCTCTCTCTCTCTCTCTCTCTCTCTCTCTCATATGAATATATATATATATAGATTCTTTACATTCACACTATAGCTGAACATTGCACTTAAATACCTTATCATATTGTGTTAAATATTACAATCCTTTTACAAAAAAGTGCACTATAAACATCTATGGCTGGAAAAACAAATGAGACCAGCTGCCATTGTAATGCATACTGAATGCATTGATCATTAGTCTATGCACCGTTGCTAAATCCACAAATGATAGTTTTACTGCTTTCTCCCAGATAGAGAAAAAACATAACTCAGAAAAACACAGTCCCTTAAAAAATAAAGATCTGAAGCGATTTCCAGATACAGTCTGTCTGATATTCTCTGAGATGGATTTTGGTTGTGTTGCTAGGCAGAGTTTGTGTGGAGCTCCTGGGTGCTGTAGGGCTCCATGCCGAGGTAGCTGAGCAGTCTGTGAGGCAGAGGCAGGCTGTTCAGGGCCCCCACACGCTGGGGCCCCACCTGGTCCCGGATCCTCAGTCTGCAGAGGTGAAGCAGCTGGCGGGGGGCCGCTGAGGGAGACGACAAAAGGGGGGTTGTAATTTATCGGTGCGTGTGTGTGTGTGTGTGTGTGTGTGTGAGAGAGTGAGTGAGTGAGTGAGTGAGTGAGTGAGTGAGTGAGTGTGTGTGAAAACAATGATTTTTGTTTGCGTGTTTCTGGCATGTAAATAAGCAAGACAGCAAACAAGAGTGAAAAGTCATATATGAATTAAAGTCTTTTGTAATTTTTCCATTATGAAGTGTATAGTAAATTTGCAAGGAGTGTCTATTTGTAAATAACCAAGACTGCAAATTTGATTATGAAGTTATATGGAATGTGTATGTTGAGAAGTGTAAAGTATATTAGGCATGAAGTGTCTGTGTGTGTGTGTGTGTTAGAGACGTTCTCTCCACTAACACTCACTCAGCTTCTCCTTGACGGCCAGCCATTCCTCCCTGCTGCCCAGCAGTTCGGTGAGTCTGGAGCACAGCTGGACGTTGCTCACGTAGTCCAGTAGCAGGTCTACGATTGGCCCAGCTTCGTGCTGGACAGCTGGGGAGGAGACCCACTCACAGAACTGGATGTCGACACAGACACAGAGGGGAGCAGTTATCCTTAACCCAGCGTTGGTCACTTTAATCCTTGATCAATATTAAGGCCATTGCCACTACATAATGAAACTAAAAACTGGTGCAAACATTTCATGCTTTTTCAAGTCATAAAGTTACCAAAGTCAGCACCTAAGATAGTGAGATTTGTTTCATATATATATATATATATATATATATATATATATATATATATATATATATATATATATATATATATATATATATATATATATATATATATATATATATATAGTGAAGGAAATAATTATTTGATTCCTTGCAGATTTTGTAAGTTTGTCCATTGACAAAGAAATTAAAGGTCTATCATTTTAATGGTAGGTTTATTTACACATTCAGAGAAAAGAAATCCAGAAAATCACATTATATAAAATATATACATTAATTTGCATTTGATCGTGTGAAATAAGTATTTGATCCCCTACCAACTAGCAAGAGTTCTGGCTCCCACAGGCCGGGTATATTAGTCCCCCTCACTCAAAGAAAGTGCTCCTAATTTCAACTTGTTACCAGTATAAGAGACACCAGCCTCAACTCTTTACCTGTATAAAAGACACCTGTCCACAGAATCAATCAATCAGATTGCAACCTCTCCACCATGGGCAAGACCAAAGAGCTGTCTAAGGACGTCAGGGACAAGATTGTAGACCTGCACAAGGCTGGAATGGGCTACAACACCATCGGCAAGCAGCTCGGTGAGAAGGAGACAACTGTTGGTGCAAATATTCGAAAGTGGAAGAAACACAAAATGACCATCAATCCCCCTCGGTCTGGTGCTCCATGCAAGATCTCTCCTCATGGGGTATCGAGGATCATGAGAAAGGTGAGGGATCAGCCCAGAACTACACGGGAGGAGCTTGTTAATGATCTCAAGGCAGCTGGGACCACAGTCACCAAGAAAAACATTGGTAATACACTACGCAGGAATGGATTAAAATCCTGCAGCGCCCCAAAGGTCCCCCTGCTCAAGAAGGTACATGTACAGGCCCGTCTGAAGTTTGCCAATGAACACCTGGATGATTCAGAGGAGGCTTGGGAGAAGGTGCTGTGGTCAGATGAGACCAAAACCGAGCTCTTTGGCATCGACTCGACTCGCCGTGTTTGGGGGACCCCAAGAACACCGTCAAGCATGGAGGTGGAAACATTATGTTTTGGGGGTGTTTCTCTGCTAAGGGGACAGGACAACTTCACCGCATCGAGGGGAGGATGGACGGGGCGACGTGCCGTGAAATCTTGGGCGACAACCTCCTTCCCTCAGCCAGGACACTGAAAATGGGTCGTGGGTGGGTCTTCCAGCACGACAATGACCCAAAACACACTGCCATGGCAACAATGGAGTGGCTCAGGAAGAAGCACATTAAGGTCATGGAGTGGCCTAGCCAGTCTCCAGACCTTAATCCCATAGAAAATCTATGGAGGGAGCTGAAGCTTCGAGTTGCCAAATGACAGCCTCGAAGCCTTAAGGATTTGGAGAGGATATGCAAAGAGGAGTGGACCAAAATCCCCCCTGAGATGTGCGCAAACCTGGTAACCAACTACAAGAGACGTCTGACCTCCGTGCTTGCCAACAAGGGTTTCTCCACCAAGTACTAAGTCATGTTGTGCTAGGGGCTCAAATACTTATTTCACTCAATCAAATGCGAATCAATGTATATATTTTATATAATGTGATTTCCTGGATTTCTTATTTTTTTTCTATCTCTGAATGTTAAAATAAACCTACCAGTGAAATTACAGACCTTTCATTTCTTTGTCAGTGGACAAACTTACAAAATCTGCAAGGGATCAAATAATTATTTCCTTCCCTGTATATATATATATATTTTTTTTGTTGGCATAGTTTCAGCACACTTAAAGTTACAAAACATAATAATAACTGTTTCCAAACTATACATTTTGTGGAACTTCCTTTTAGGACGGTCGTTTCCCTCCCCCCCCCCCCCACACCTGTATGATGCTGGCGGTGGGCTCTGTGCAGGTCAAAGGAGGCAGGGCATCCGACAGGAGCAACGTGTTGACCTCCCCCCCGCCTACGGCTGCCCTGTGGGGGGTCCGAGGTCCAGGGTGGGGCTCGGCGCCGTGGCTACACCGGAAGCAGGCCTGGGCGTGGCACCCGTTGTCCAGCAGGCGTTTGAGCAGAGGCAGGGCGTTGAGGCAGAGCGTGACGGCGCCGGGGAAGGTGGTGGGGAACGCCGGGATGTTGCTGTTCACGTCCGCCCCGTACTCCAGCAGCAGAGCGGCGATGGCCGCGCTGCCCTGCCTCACGGCCACCAGCAGGGGGCAGATGGGGTCCAGGCCGAGGCCGGCCCCGCTCCTCAACAGGAGCTCCGCCGTGGCGGCGTGGCCGTTGGCGACGGCGAAGTAGAGGGGCGTGACGCGCCGGTCGGGGTACTGGAGGGAGCAGCCGGGGGCCAGGGGGGCGTTGACGTCCGCCCCCGTCCTGAGGAGGACGGCCGCGGCCTGGTGCCTGCCCCGCTCCGCCGCCAGATGGAGGGGGCTGGTCCAGCTGCTACGGAGACGAGCTCGACTCGTCACGGGGACCAGCAACGACACTATCCTGGAACCAGGAAGAGGAGACCCCAATATCAATTACTTCACATCCCTTTTCTCTACCTAAGGACAATTAAAATGGTTCAAGTAATAGCATGAGCAGGTAAGCCCAAACCACGAGAGTTATAACATAAAATACATAATTCAATACAAAGGTTCCTATTTTAATATTTATCACTGCGGTAAAAAGAGAATGTATTAGTCTAACAACTTAAAAAATGTGTGTACAGCACCTTGTAACAGTTATTTGGAAAGGTCTTGATGAATATATTACGTAACACTAGAGTAACAACGTACTTGTTCTGTTACATTTTACATTACCTCCATTAGATTAACAGCCCAGTGTTCTATCTCTATGGTAACAACGTAGTTGTGGTGTCCGTTCTGTTATATTTTACTTTGCATTAATTAGATGAACAGCCCAGTGTTCTATCTCTATGGTAACAACGTAGTTGTGGTGTCCGTTCTGTTACATTGTACTTTGCATTAATTAGATGAACAGCCCAGTGTTCTATCTCTATGGTAACAACGTAGTTGTGGTGTCCGTTCTGTTACATTGTACTTTGCATTAATTAGATGAACAGCCCAGTGTTCTATCTCTATGGTAACAACGTAGTTGTGGTGTCCGTTCTGTTACATTGTACTTTGCATTAATTAGATGAACAACCCAGTGTTCTATCTCTATGGTAACAACGTAGTTGTGGTGTCCGTTCTGTTACATTGTACTTTGCATTAATTAGATGAACAACCCAGTGTTCTATCTCTATGGTAACAACGTACTCGTGGTGTCCGTTCTGGGCGGCGACGTGAAGAGGTAACATCCCTGAGTCGCTGGGTTTGTTGGCGTCTGCGTTTTTGGAGAGCAGTAGCGACACCGCCTCCCTGTGTCCGTTCCTACTGGCCTCAAACAAGGCCGTCAGACCATCGCACGTCTGCATGTTCACATCAGCACCTATCGCAGAAAAATAAACAACACCAGCTTAGACTGAAACAATTACAAAAATGAGAGAAACAAAACCCATAACTGGTTAGGACAGAAACAATGAATGCAGTAATTCAGCAATCAAACAACCCAGAACTTATTCATGATCCAACTCATCGACATACATACCAACAGTTTGAACTGTATGCATGTTTACCTTCTTCCTTTAACATAACTAACTTAATGTGAAAAGGTCACAAGGTCACTGAGTAGACAGTACGACAGTGTAGTGAGACCCACCTTTTCCAAAGAGGTAAGACAGCACCCTCCCTCTCCCCAGCTGGGCTGCCACGGTCAGGGGCGTGATGCTGTAAGTGTTGGCCGGGTTGATGGAGGCTCCGGCTCTCAGCAGCATCTCGCAGACCTCCGTGTTGTCCCTGGACACGGCTTCATGGAGGGCTGTCCAGCCTCGCCCACACCGCTGGTTCACTGTGGCTCCACAGGACAGGATCAGAGCCACCATGACCGTGCTCTCCAGCTCACAGGCTGGTTGGTGGTGGTGGTGGTGGTGGTGAGGGTGGTGGTGGTGATGGTGGTAGACATGGTGATGGTGGTGGTGGTGGTGAGGGTGGTGGTGGAGGAGGTGGAGGTGGTGGTGGTAGAGGAAGTGGAAGTGGTGGTGGTGATGGTGGTGGTGGTGGTAGAGGAGGTGGAGGTGGAGGTGGTGGTGATAGTGGAGGTGGTGGTGGTAGAGGAAGTGGAGGTGGTGGTGGTAGAGGAAGTGGTGGTGGTGGTGGAGGTAGAGGAGGTGGAGGTGGGGGACAACAACAAGCAATTCACATCATTATTACTTCTCATTTCGTTTCAATGGTTTAAGTTATTACAATGTTTTGTGTTTTCTATTGTGCCGACTATCCTTTTTACAGTTCAGTACATAGATCTAGTTATAGAAATAAAGGTTTATCATTATTTTCTATATTTTACTGGTTGTTACTTGGGCATTATTGATACCAAATACAGGCCAAACGTAATGCAAAGGTTTTACATTTGAAAAAGGATTTTATATATATATATATATATATATATATATACTTAGCCGACAACAAGAAATATGGCTCCACCTACCTATTATCCAGAGATAGACAAAATGTGAATGTTTTAATGAGCAATAAATAGCATGGGTTTCTCTCTCTATATGTTTAGTTCTATTTTTATAAAATCTTATGGTAATCTTATAGCTTTGAGTAAGTAATTAGTGTTTTGAAGTGATCAATAGCATACCTCAGTATATGTTTTGTTTTATTATAATGGCTCATGGCATGTATGGGTTTTGTTTTCATTACGCCGTTTTGTTTTCATTGTGTTCATAAGTTTTGCTTTCATTACAGCGTGTGTACCTTTGTACAAGGGGGTCTCTTTGTTTTTGCTGCTGATGTCAGGGTCGGCCCCCGCTTCGAGAAGCAAGCGCACACAGGACAGGTGTTCACGAGTCACAGCCAGCAGCAAGGCCGTCTGCTCCTGCAAGGTGCGCTTGTCTACCACACCTGGTTGAGCTGGAAGCACAGGGGAAAGAATACCGAATATCCAGGTGTTAATTGAACGTTCTAAAAAGGAACTTATATATATATATATAGCCTTATATATATAGCCAATTATATCTGCTCTCTCATACTAAAGCAAGCATGCACTCTATGCAGTTGTCGGTTTTATTAAAAATGTAACCCAATAATTTATTCCGTAAAATGTACATTAAAAGTCCACATTTGTAATATAATAAAAGTTACATTAATGGCTTTAAGCCGGTGTTTGTTGCCACCACCCAGGGGCCATTGCTTTAGCCCCCATCTGTTTTATTTTAACCTCTAACAAAAAGCCGTTGGTCTAATTCGAGAGCAGTCCTTCCTTTCAATGCTCTATTCACTGTTTTACCTCGTAGTAGTGCTTTCACGCATTCAGCCTGCCCACAATGAGCTGCTTCATGTAACGGTGTCCATCCGTCTATGTTTTCCCTCATTAGGCTGTGTGGAGTGGACTCCGCCAGATCATTCACTGCCTTCGCGTCTCCCCTCCGGATCGTTAGGAACACCGGATCAACATCACTGCGTTACAGAGGAATGTGTCACTTATCACAGACATTATGGATGATAGTGTAAATATTTTAATACGTCTTTAAGAATGAGTAGACCATGTAATATATATGACATATACGAAAAATATTGGGAGATTAGATTTTCATTGTAATAATATTTTTTTTAATGGCGACATTATAACACTGATTTGTTGATCAATGATGTTGGCTGTAGCCTACGATATGATACACACAGCTATGTCCAGTAAGAATTATACTAAATATCAATACATTTCCCCAAACAAAGTACAGAATGACCCCGACACGCGAGGACCTGGGCCATTAGGGATTTCCCCTCAAGTCAATGGAAACAAAAGACTCACTCTGTTAATTCTGACGTTACGTCGTTCTGCTGCAGTTGCCTGTCTGTGCATCGCCTCCTCTCGCTCGATAGTCTTCCAATAGCTGGGCTTCTTAAATTCCCTCCATTGCGAAATTGTGATAGGTATTCGGAATAACTGAATTTAGTCATTGTTTTAGAGGTAGAAATAAACAAAGCATGCGGTGGTGGCGGTCGAGCAATGACAGTTGCTTGGGGGAGGCGCGCAAAGGCTCAGCTGTGCTGTGAGATTATTTTAGGACTGTATTGACGCGGAGGGTAGGGGGGCTATCCATATATGTCAAGACACTCCAACACTCTGAGATAAAGGATTATCACAACAAGATAAAAGAGTCTGGCGTTTCTTTCCTCGCAGTTTTCACAGCCAGAATGTCCTTGCATGTTGTATGACATAGCATAAATGACATATAAAGACATATAAAACGACATACATTAAGTACAACCTATTAGAACATGGCCATGCTAATTAATGCAAAGTAAATTATTTATACATATTTCACTTTATATGATTAACTCTAATCATAATAACTACAAATATAACCTTTAAAAAAAGTAGTTGCGAGATGAAGTCCATATCACATTCGTGACTTACCGGTTGCCGGTGGAGGTTTCTGCAGAATAGAGGGAGTGAGATTCGGAGGCGATATCCTTGTTATGATCCAACTTGTGGCATCGTGTCCATGAGGGGACGATGGAGATGCGGATACAGACTATGCCCAGGTTGGTTCCTCGGACCGGGTCAAGTCAAGGCTGCCGGTCGTCTTCATGGTCTAGTTGTGAAAAGCTGGGATTGAATAGGGGTAAAAAATAAATAAATAAATAAATAAAAGTTAGCAAACAAGAGAATGCTGACTCAAATCCATCACAAAGCTAGTTGAAGTGTGAATTTGGAAATACCCAAGATATTTTTTTGTCTTCCTGTGTGTAGGTTCTGCATTCATATCATAATTACCATAGCTCTTCACAAACGTATTGTAATACTAAACACCAGCAAAATCTACCAATATTTCTACACAAGCTAGACCCCACGGTCGGAGGAGGCTTTATAGATCAAAAACATGCATAAACCAGAAACAGAGATAGCCAGCAGACAACACAGGGACCATTAACTGCTGCTCTGAGAGAGAACAGAGAGGGATATTCTGCCAGAGTTCAGGGCCAGCGCAAGCAGCACGGAATTGGCATACCTTTTAAGGACATATTCTACTTTGTTTGGTTCCACTTATGTTCTGCAGCACACACGTCTCAGGCACAAAGCCCTATTGTACTGTATCATATGACAAGTTATATACACTCTGGTTAAAATACAGTTTCTAATATTGTTGTACAATTACAAATGGCAGCTTGCTTAAAAGTTTCTGGGTGACTTACTTGCCTGTCACAGATAATGATATCTTCATCCAGATGCAAAGTCGCCCCCATGTAGAGTTGTACATCAATTGTGAAGATGTGAAATTAAAGACCACACATACAGAAGTGAACTTTGTCCGGGGACAAGAATGCATGCACTATTATTCAAATGTTACAGTATTTCGTAAATTGTCCGGTTTAATTTGAACATCATTCTTTCACCATTAGTAAGAATCAGGTAAACACTCCAGCCTTCCAAAACCAGCTGTTTCACACACACCCCTGTGTTGGCTTCTGCTGAAGCATCGACAACCCACACAAAGGAGTGTCTTTTCTTTGTCCTTGTCTTTATCATGAAATGATTCGTGTCCTTTAAAGCTTATGACTATATTATATTTTACTCAACAGTAACGAACGCCGTAAGTTCCACAGATAGTCTAGTTCAGCTCTGCTGTCTTTGTCAATATTTAGGCATTTGTTTCTCTGTGAGAAAAACTTTTAAAGACTGTAACTGAGTCGGTCTCTTCAGACCAGAACAGGTTCATCAACTTATTTTTAGAATTGATCTTGACAACTATGAGCAAATTGTTGACACGTCTTTCAAGTCTCAGACACCCTTTGAAGGTCAACAGCTTGTGGGCCTTACATGCAAATAAAAAAAGACAAGAATTAGCCAGCAGTGAAAAAGAGGGCCTGACTGATTCCTATGATGGTTAGTAAAAAGATTGTGCCAGCACTTTAGTTATACTACGGCTCTGTAAAATCATGCTTAAAATAATCTAAGCCATGTGAAAAATATTTATTTGAATTCTTACTCATACACTGTATGGTTATATATAATGATATTGTCCTATGCATTTCCAGACTGACAGTGCTCTATCACAGCAGGTGGATGCTGCAAAAAAATGGCAAGATCTAGCCTTTACCAAAAAAAAAAACATGAGATTTGTCAGCACAAACAATTCACCATGTGGGTGGACCTTAAAGTACCGCTCACTATATCTATCTCTCTGCCTTTTATTCTCTCAATGAAATAGAACACCTCCTTGGGACGGTTGCTGTAGCGACGCCGACATGATCCCTGTGCGTTCCCCACTGCCTGCCTTCCGGTTCCCTGGCAACACTAACACAAGTTCAGGAAAACACCGGAAAGAACCTTGTCCCCTTCTGTGTTGGTGTTCACTTTGCAATTCTCTTACAAAGCTACAACTACAACCGATTTTTATTTTTTTGTGTGTGTGCGCACTGGAGATTTTTGGATCCTTGAATCTAATCTCAGAGAAACTTGGAACAGACCTTGTAAATACAGGAAAATATGGATATCACCATTCTTCCTTTCATGGAGAGAGATGACTCTCGGCTAAGGCTCCACATAGAAAACAAAATGAGAAACGTTTTTGTGACTCAACTACAAGAATCCAGGTATGTTTCACAGTGATATGTTTTCTTCAGCGGAATGTCTTTGTAAACTTTGAACAAATCATTTGTTGCACAAATGGTGAAAATGAATTGAATCAAGTCAAGAATTATAAAATTCCAGTATCAGTGGGTCACCTATAACAATATAACCAACTCTTCACACAGAGAGGAGACTGAAAATGTCAACCATATCCCTGTTATAACGGAGGTAAGAGAAGAGACAATATGGCAATACCAAAGTGAGAGACAATATTGGTGAACATATCCTTACAACGATATGCTGTCAGTAAAAACTTAAGAGATCACAATTAAAAGCTTCTCTTTAGCATGTTACAAAAAAAATGTGTTCTGCATTACAAAGCCCTTTTTGTTTGTTGGTGCAACCATTCGTTTCCTGCTCCAGACCTCTAACCAGATCCTGGACACTGGAGTGAACACGCTCCAGAGGACGCTGGTGGTGAAGAAGCAGGTGGAGATGGACGAGGTGGATCGGCAGTTGGCCCTGAAACAACAGGAGTTCAAAGTTCGCATGCACGTCCTGGCTCAGAGGCGAGCCGAGCTGGAGCTTAAACAACAGGAGGTCAGTCATAGCAGCAAGCTTTATATAACTCGACATTATAAAGGAAAAAATCGAAATATTAATTCATCTTTTATTCCTGTAGTTGTTACGAGGACAGCCCCTTGGAATATATATTTTGAAAGGCACTTTAAAAATAAAGTTTAAATTGCATGATAATTAAATGTTCATAGGGCTAGAGCTAGCAGCCCTGGTTCTTATTTCTATAGGGCAAGTTAACAAGATGGTATATGACAGTGTGGATAGTCTGATGCCTCACAGACAATGTGTGTGTGTGTGTGTGTGGGGGGGGGGGTCTTTAGTGAGAAAGACTTGAAGATTGACTGTAAACTAAATTGAGGGAGAGCGTGAGCAAAGATTCAAATACCATTCAAAATGTACATATTTATTCTGTCAACAAAATAAAGGAAAAGATGAAGGCACCCTTAATAAAATACTCATACTCTTCATACAAAGACACAATTAAATACCATTTGGGTTTGTATTTCCAATCCAGACCAAAGAAAGAGCAAAGAAATTTGATAAGTTTGTGGAGGACAATGAAATAAAACGGCGTCGAGCACTGAAGAAGTACCAGGATGCCCGGAAGCTCAACACTTTGAAGCAGAAAGAGGTGCTAGAACTGACAGAGCGTCTGGAGAAGCTACAAGCTAGGTAAGATGGTTGGAACGGACTATTATTACACTGCAAATACACCGCACCATGACTATTATTACACTGCAAATACACCACACCATGACTATTATTACACTGCAAATACACCACACCATGACTATTATTACACTGCAAATACACCGCACCATGACTATTATTACACTGCAAATACACCGCACCATGACTATTATTACACTGCAAATACACCGCACCATGACTATTATTACACTGCAAATACACCACACCATGACTATTATTACACTGCAAATACACCGCACCATGACTATTATTACACTGCAAATACACCGCACCATGACTATTATTACACTGCAAATACACCACACCATGACTATTATTACACTGCAAATACACCACACCATGACTATTATTACACTGCAAATACACCACACCATGACTATTATTACACTGCAAATACACCGCACCATGACTATTAATACACTGCAAATACACCACACCATGACTATTATTACACTGCAAATACACCACACCATGACTATTATTACACTGCAAATACACCACACCATGACTATTATTACACTGCAAATACACCACACCATGACTATTATTACACTGCAAATACACCGCACCATGACTATTAATACACTGCAAATACACCACACCATGACTATTATTACACTGCAAATACACCACACCATGACTATTATTACACTGCAAATACACCACACCATGACTATTATTACACTGCAAATACACCACACCATGACTATTAATACACTGCAAATACACCACACCATGACTATTATTACACTGCAAATACACCACACCATGACTATTAATACACTGCAAATACACCGCACCATGACTGTTATACCAACAACCATACACCGCAGCATAAACGTTAAACTGGCTTTAATTTAATTGTTTTCCTCCCAAAGGCAACAGTATTTAAACGAGCGCGTGTCAAAATACAAAATATACGAAGACTACCTGATGAAAATACTAGATTTCCTTCCTGAGAGTAAGTTGAGTGAGATGTAATTCTCTTCGTTCTTGGTTCAGAATCTGAATTATAATATGCTGATATGTTTCCTAAGTATGAGCCACTTATCACCATCACAACATGAAACCTTTAAATATAATTTAATCTAATCTTTGACCCATCACCTTCTAATTCACTATGTGGACCTGCTGTATTGTTTTATTCCAGCAATAGGAGTGTAAAGCAGGATATTACCAGAGCAGTCTGTATCACATTTCAAATAGGTTTAAAGCATGAAGATTGATCAGTTTAGCTGATCAGTTGGAGGGACGTAGCTTCTTTAATGTGTTCAAGTGCCTTGGCAAGCATAATTGAAGCTCTCAGAAAGAAGAATAAACGTTTTATCTGAAAGACAAGTTGTTGTTTTACCCGCGTGCGTACAGTAACTGCATGTTGCGTGACTTGCGTTGCGTGTAGATTACCTGGAGTACGGGTCCGACACACTCGTCATGCCCATCCTGCGACGCCACGAGACCCTGTCCATCACTCACCAGGCCCTGCAGCAGCGAGTGACCCGGCTGGCCGTGGACCTGGAGGAGGGACAGCGCCGACTAGAGAGTCTGAAGCAGGAGCACAACAACCACAAACTGGTCAGATGAGACTTCACAACAAAAGTGCTCAGAATAATGTCTGGAATATAATCTATGCTTATACATTATACCTACTGTATGCCAAAACATGAATGAAGTATCACTAGGTTCTGTATATCTGTTATCAGCAACATTTTGTCTACGGAAAATGAAAATAAAACCCTCTTGGACAGTAATCAACTTGTCTCTGCAGGATTTAAAGTGTGATAAGTGTAGGGTTTCTTTTTTTTATCTATTATTATTATAATCTTTTTTTTTGCCGTCTTTTGAGCCAGAGGACCACCAGAGACCTGTCGGAACTCCAGAGCCAGTGGGACGAGGTGAGAGAGAAAAACAAACAGAGAGAAATGAACCTGATGCTGCACCAGGGACAGTCCAGACACCAGGTACACACACACACACACACACACACACACACACACACACACACACACACACACACACACACACACACCTTCGGGGGGACTCTGTTTCATGTTTGATAACTTAGTATTCTTATACTGTAATGAAACCATAAGCTTTGAACGTCGTCCACATGGATGGTGTATTCACGGTCAGGTTGAGGAGGTCGGGAGCCTGCTGATGGCGGTGAGGAATCTCGGGGAACAGTGCTACTTCAACAACTATGGGCCTTTGAAAGACATGAGCCTGTCCGCCATGATGGATATGATCAAGGTAATACATTCTTAAAGGATTACAGACTAAAAAGTAAGTAAATTAGTAAGTAAATATGAAGGAAGAAAGAAAGAGAGAAAGAGAGAGAGAGAGAAAGAAAGATTTAACAAAACATAACTACTGCATTATCTTGAGTAACCCATTTGCACGATGTACATTTGCATGATCATGAATTAGTTGCTATGCTTATACTTTTTAAAATAATATAATATCTTCACTCTTTCAGGAGTATATTCTGGAAAGGGTTGACATAGAGAAGAGAGCGTCGCAAATGACTGACGCGGGATCTGCAATGACAAGTGTCTCAGAGGTAGACAGAAGAGAGCGAGGATCGATGAAGCACATTGGTAGTAAAACGCAGTTGAAAAGTACGAGTAAGGCCAGCGGGAAGAGTGGAATGTCTAGTTAAGATATTGTCTAACTTTTGTTGGTTGAATGCGTTCACCATCTTTGCTGTACAGTTTATGAAATGTATGTTTGAAACGATGGATATGTTTACAGGTTGTATATTACTGTTATTGATTGTGCGATAACACTTCGTTGGTCCTTTGGAACATTATTTTAAAACAAACATTTCCGATAAAATCTTATGATGTTTATTTTTAATTCTGAATTATTATGTAATAAATACATAGATCTATGAATTAAAGTTATGACGTGCATTTATGTACTCTTGTTCATGTATTCCTGTTCAAGGCAAAGTGCGAAATAAGCGTCGAAGCAAGTTTAGAACAAGGCTATAGTTCAACTGTCTCTTTAACAAGACCACGTGATATTTCTAAATATCCGGTTGTGCACTGTTGCGAGAAGATGAAAACAATTCTAGAATGCCTTTCAGTTCTAGAAGTGCTACTTTGTTACGATCTACTCTATCTTGTCAAGCGAACCATTAACTGCAGGACATTCGAATAATGTTGCATTAAAGGCAGAACTCGCGTCTACATTTCTGTTATGTCCACGAAGGAGACTTAAGTATTATTCCGGCTGCTACATTGTGACACTCCAATAGGTATTCATAGGCTATGGCCAGAGCCAGCTGGCTATGGCTAGCATAGGATATATTTACATAAGAAAGTTATCTTTTTGGTGGAACACCATTATTTTTAAACGAAATACGTTTCCAATTTTAGATGGAGCCTTTGTACGTTTCAAGCAGGGAGGACTTAAATATGATGCTTGATCAACCATCGCATGCCAAATATAAGGTAGGCTTTGTATCCTATTGTCAGTATTGAAGAATGCACCTTAGCACCAATTGCATAAGAGTCTCAGTTAACGTTAGTTAAAAAAAAAATGCGACTTTCAAGGCCTACTACTTTTATGCCATTTCTTTCCATCTCTCGCTAACGTAAGCTATTTTTGCCCCAGGAATTATGCACCCAGTTCCAATCCATGAGAAGAATTCGGGGCGATGGAAACTGTTTTTACAGAGCATTCTGCTTTGCACACCTGGAATCACTGTTACAGAATGACAGGGCTCTGCAGAGGTCAGTAGCCAGCCTTTTAACCACTTCCCCATACACTGATGTGGCCTACTAAACAACCCTCTATGTGCCATTTCGTCCACGTACGTTGTGATATCATGAAGTCCTGTCCTCTCTTTACATTTCAGGTTCAAAGACAGAGTGAATGACAGTGGGAAAGATTTACGATCAGCAGGATTTGATGAAAGCTCCTTTAATCACTTGCTTACCACAGTAAATAACTTGATAACATGCACCCCGCATACATTTTCATTGTCCCACACACCTGCTTTTAACCAGTACATTTATGTTTCGTCAAACCACTGCCAACGTGTTAAAAAGTAACCGAACGATTTAAACGGAAATGTATTTTAGTCCCGTTATTTTGAGATAGACGGTTTTTACTTTCCTTTTTCTTTCAGTTCCTTTACGTTGTGGACCAATGCAAGGCTGCTTGCAATGACCGGGAAGAAACACTGTTTCGTGTGTTTAACGAGCAGACTACCTCCGACAGTATTGTGCAGTACCTAAGGTTGCTGACGTCTGCCCACCTGCAGAACAACGCGGATTTCTTCAAGAACTTTGTGGAGTCTCCAAACCTAAGGGTCTATTGTACGCAGGTCAGAAATAAGTAATTTTCTGCCGCCCCCCAGTGGCAGCTTGAAGTACATCATTTATGGATTTATCATTTCCTTCAAGATAGGCCCCGTTTCACGGAAGGTCAGGTCCTACATAGGATTTTCTTGTAATTGAATAGCAATACAGGCTGTCAGGTGTGTTGGTTCTGTTATTCTAGCTATAATAAATTAGTTCTGGTATTTCCTCAGGTATTTAACTACATTGATTGTGCTTCTTGAAAATATTCACCTGCATCATTTTTCCCAAGTATACTTTGATGCCCCACGTCCCAGTAAAATGATGACTCTCTCTCCTTGACATGTGACAGGAGGTTGAAGCCATGGCGATGGAGTGTGACCACGTGGACATTCTGGCTCTGTCTGAAGCGCTGGGCGTTTCCCTCCACATAGTGTCGGTGGAGGGCGAGGACCAACAGCTGGCTCACCACACCATTCCCGAGGGAGCGCAGGCCTCCCTACACCTCCTCTACAAGGCCGCCCACTATGACATTATATACCCGCTGGTCCAGCAATAATTACGGCGGCCAAGATTAAAAAAAGAAGTGAATTCTATCAATTCTTCAAGGGATTATGTTACTAATCTCAGGGTTATAGTCTTCCAATAATAAATATAAGCTGTGCTTTGATACCTTTTTTTATATATACACACAAAGCTTATTTTACAGTTCCACTATGGCGGGATTTCAAGTTATGTTTTTGTAAAGTAACGGATATAAGAATGTACACGGAAAAAAACGGAAAGGTCTAATTTCTAAAAATGATTTTATGTGAAAACAATTGCACTTTTTTTTTTTCGGTCCATAAATTCTCAAGTCTCTTAAGAGACAAGCTTACATATAAACTCACACAGACCCTTGTAGATATGAGCGCTACTGTTGGTGCTGCTGCTTTTTCCTGCGTTTTGGATTATTTCTCTCCAGTGAAACGCTGGTAAGAGCCGTTTCTGCTCCAGCCAGGGGCATCTCCGGCAGGGCAAGCTTCCCCATTTGCGTGGGGTACTTGGTCCTCATCTGGTTATCGAACACGGGCTGGGTGAGCATTTGTTTCAAGTGCTTCTTCATTCCTTTCACAATCATCTGCTGTTGTCTCTCATCCTCCTCGTCCTTCCTCCCACCTGGGGGAAAAAAAAGACGAGAGAAAATGGACCCTTAAGAGAGTTCACGTGCTAAACCACTTTCAGAGATGAAGGCCGGTGCTCCCAGTGACAACCATAAGGGGGATACTTGACTGTTCAGTTCCACGCATGATGCTATTTTAAGGCTGTTCTTATGTTTAAAAAAAATAGTTTAATTGTATTATTAGATGTGTATTCAGTTTTTCGATTTGTCAGGACCATAAAGTGCACTATAATGTATTGACAGACAGACCAACACATTGCAGTCACTAGCCATATTAAGGGAGGAACTGATAGATATTTGATGTGCTGATATTAATACCCACTAAGCCTGGAGTGTATCATATTAATAAACAATATTTAAATAACATTTTGAGAAGCTCACTGCAAACATTCTGTAAATATGATAAAGATCAAATGGACGCTGATACATAGAAAATGGACTGGCCCGCTAGAAACACATCCATGAAAAGCGGTCATGACCTCGAAAGTTTCTAATAAACCATAAATCATCGATCCTGCCAATGATATTTTCCTTCTACTTATTTACCAATAAGACATTTTTCCCATCGGTTATCAGCTGCACGCTAGGACATAAATCGATTCAAATACTACGGCCATGTTGTTCCTCACCCATCAGAACGTCTTCGTCCAGGTCCACCTCCAGGGCCTCGGCAGCCTGTTTGAACCACGAGTTGTGCTGCTTCTCCTTGCTGTTGTGGAACTCGATCTTCTCAATCTTCCTCGCCAAGTTTACCCGCTCCTGACAAAAAGACAAAAGCAACAATATAGGGAATCCATTTCACACCATTGACTGGTCTCTGCTAGAAAAGAAACAAAAAAACATCACAGGATGTAAATAGTTATGGGTGGAAATCAAAGAAATATGACACCTAACTTCAACGTTCATTTACCTTAATGGCGGCCATGCATTTGCCCTGAATGGGAAACATAGGCAGCTCTTCTTCATCTTTACCCAGAGTCTTGTAGATCTTTCTAAAGTTCATCATGTCGTCTGGACCAATCAGCATCAAGCTGAGGCCTTCTTTGGTGGCTCGAGCCGTTCGTCCACTGCGGTGGACGTAGGTCTCGGACGTTCTTGGGACCTGGCACGTGCAGGGGAAGGAGTTTGAATAACACACACGTTCCATAACATTCATGGTGACGTTCCATCTCTGCAACATTGTTATATATTACATCTATGCTACATTGCATTGCAATACAGTACATGGAATGGTTCTACTAGTGATTGATACAATAACCAGATTCAGAGTGAATAAATAAGTGAAAATTCACATATCGTCTCACTATAATTATTAATACAGCTTCGTGAAACAGACACACTAAGAAACAATATTAGGTAAAACTGGAAATAATACAAATTATGAAGTATATACTGTATACATCATTTTATTTCAACAAAGTAAGTTCTCCCATTCTGTAAACTGGAAATAAAATACCAGGAAAGAGCAGCCAAGAAAACGTTGTATATTTGTGTATCTAGGAGTCAGAGCTCTGTACCTGGTAATGTAGAACGTGCTGTATTTTTGTGTATCTAGGAGTCAGAGCTCTGTACCTGGTAGTGTAGAACATTCTGTACATTTGTGTATCTAGGAGTCAGAGCTCTGTACCTGGTAGTGTAGAACATGCTGTACATTTCCCATCTTAACATGCAACCCTGTGTATCTAGGGGTCAGAGCTCTGTACCTGGTAGTGTAGAACATTCTGTACATTTGTGTATCTAGGAGTCAGAGCTCTGTACCTGGTAGTGTAGAACATGCTGTACATTTGTGTATCTAGGAGTCAGAGCTCTGTACCTGGTAGTGTAGAACATTCTGTACATTTGTGTATCTAGGAGTCAGAGCTCTGTACCTGGTAGTGTAGAACATTCTGTACATTTGTGTATCTAGGAGTCAGAGCTCTGTACCTGGTAGTGTAGAACATGCTGTACATTTGTGTATCTAGGAGTCAGAGCTCTGTACCTGGTAGTGTAGAACGTGCTGTACATTTGGGATGTCCAGTCCTCTGGCAGCAACATCAGTGGTCAGGAGCACAGAACTATAAACACAATCAATAAAATAATATTGACGACCGGTAAGAGTTGCACTATGGAGAAAATAGCCGGACTGAATGAATAGAAAGTCAATAAAACAAGTCATGAGCTAAAAAAGAAAATAAACTAGTCCAGATCTAAAATCATAAGTATAAATACTTGACTCCAGAGTCAAATCCTACTTTTGTTGAGTTTCCACTATCATTGTAGAGCGGGTTGATCATGTCATTAATTGGTATCATTTTCTATATTACGCATGGCAATTATTATTTAGCAAATTATCCATAACAACAGTCGAGGAAGAATTTGATTAAATCCAAAACAAACCCTAACCTAATATACAGCAAAACGGATACTTGAGGACCCAAGCCTAATTTCTAACGGAGATCCAAAAGAAACCCTAGCCAACTAGTGAAACAACCAGGCAGTCCTGGAGACCACACAATCATAACACTCACACTCACACACACAGTAAAGGGTATTATCTCCTACCCCCTTCCCTCAAGCGGCTGTGCCATTGCAAATAAGAACTCGTTCTTAATGACACGCCTGGTTAAATGAAATTAAATAACGTAACGTGTCAGATAACGCCTGGTTAAATGAAATGAAATAACGTAACGTGTCAGATAACGCCTGACCTCTCCCTCTCTGCGAAGCGCTCCAGGTTCTTGAGGCGCTGCTTCTGGTGCATGTTGGCGTGGAGAGGCAGTGGCGCGCGGTCCAGGATCACCAGCAGCGCGTTCAGCCTCTTGATGCAGTCGATGCTGTTGGCGAACACCATGGTGCGTCCCGGGTACTGCAGCAGGAAGTAGTAGAGGAAGAAGTCCTTGTCATCCTTCTCGCAGTGGATTCGCGTCTCTGTCAGGCTCTCCACCGTGGCTTCTTTTCTGGTCAGGTCGATGACTTTGGGTTTGGAGCGGATGCCCACTTTCTCCATGAGGATTTCCAGACGGCTTCGGTTGTCCACCTAAAAATCAATCAATCAATCAATCAATCAGTTTGGGAGGAAACGGAATATTGGTCGTTTTAAATCAACGAGGATCATCAGAGCAATTAAGCCATCAACTTGTTAAACCCTTTAGAAAATGTTGTATGGGTTTTAGATATGGATAGCAACACAAAATAGAATCAAAGTTGAAAGAAACAATATAATATACATATATTTCTAAACAGTAAATGACATTGTTTCTTCTCGCTATTATTAACAAACAACGAAAGGTGTTGCAGGTTAGTGTACCCTCTTCCTCTTTTTCTTCTGCAGGATGCGGTTGGGCAGGATGGGGACCATGGTCAGCGTGGCAGAGAACACAAAGATCTGCCTTTTGGGGTTGAACTGCTCTGTGTTCAGCATCTCCAGTAGGTTCTCCAGCTCCGCAAAGTGACCTTTCTCCACCATGCGGTCTGCCTCGTCAATCACCAGGCACCTGAAGGGGTCACGGTGGGGTCACGGGGTTAAAAATAACAACATTCACTCAAATGTGGTAGACCCACTTAACAGCTACATAGCCATGTACCTGAGCTGTCTAACGTTCTGAAGGTGAGGGCGTTTGGGTTGGGGTAAGCCACGTACCTGAGCTGTCTAACGTTCTGAAGGTGAGGGCGTTTGGGTTGGGGTAAGCCAAGTACCTGAGCTGTCTAACGTTCTGAAGGTGAGGGCGTTTGGGTTGGGGTAAGCCACGTACCTGAGCTGTCGGAGGTTCTGAAGGTGAGGGGGTTTGGGTTGGGGTAAGCCACGTACCTGAGCTGTCGGAGGTTCTGAAGGTGAGGGCGTTTGGGTTGGGGTAAGCCACGTACCTGAGCTGTCGGAGGTTCTGAAGGTGAGGGTGTTTGGGTTGGGGTAAGCCACGTACCTGAGCTGTCGGAGGTTCTGAAGGTGAGGGTGTTTGTCCATGATCATCTCCCACAGGCGGCCGGGAGTGGCGATGATGATCTCCGGCCTTCTCTTCAGCATCCTGATCTGCTTCTGTGGAGCCATTCCTCCCACCAATATGGCTGTCTTTATCCCTGTACAACAGGAAAACATCACACAAAGAATTATATATATATAAATGTCCGATATTATTTATTGTAATTCACTTATTAATCCATGCATCCATCATTCAGTCAAACGTATTCATAATAATAACAAAGAAAAGCTTTCTCTAGCATGCTTTAGTCAAATATCAACGTTTGAAATGTGTTGGACTTATTGGTAACTGTCTGGTCATTTTAAACATAAAAAGGGTTTGTGGTAAGGTTTTTATGATCACTGTCCCTTTGAATAAACTACAGCTACCATAAGCAGTGATTTAAAAGGAGGTGTTAAAAAACCAAAGAGCTCACCAGTGAACGTCGCCACGGCGTCGATGTGGTGCTTCACCTGAACAGCCAGCTCCCTGGTGGGGGTAAGAACCAATCCCAGTAGAGGCTGTTTCTCACTGGCTGTCAGGTTTTCCCCAGCGTTAGAACTGGTGTCAAAATCAAACTCCACGTCCTCGATGACTTTGACGCAGCCAAACTTTTTATCCTCACTTTCACTATTATTATCATCATCATCGTTGTCATCATCGCCGTTGATCTCCTCCTCGCTGAGTTCTTCAACGTTATGGAGGTCATCATCATCATCATCGCCGTCCTCTTCCGGTTCTATAGCGTCTTCATCTTTCTCGTCAGCCTCTTCCTCTTCCTCCTTGATTGTCTCCTTCGTACACTCAGCACACGTCTCTGCCTCCTCACTTACGTTCCCCTCGGGAGTGCTGCCGTCTGCACAGGGGTCGACCTCAGCGCTGGTTTCTATGGAAACGGTCTCCGTGGCACCAGTCTCCTCATCAGGTAGGTAGAGACTCTCCACCCTGGACGATGCTGCCGCCTGCTCCTCTTCTTTCTCCTCCTCTCCGGCTGGGCCTTTTCTCCACTCCAGGATAGCATGGATCATGGGAATACCGAACGACAAAGTCTTACCGCTTCCTGAAATTAACAAGTTGATGTGTTACTTTAAAACACACACAGGCAATGGATAAATGACAGACTGAAGACCTCTCACCAGAATCCTTTTGGCAATAGGCTAAAGGCGCACCATAGGTTCTAACTGCAAACACACGCGGATAACGCCAATATTTCTGGAATAAAAAAAAGCTTCTCACACCCCTTCACTTACACACACACACGTACACACACACGTACACACACACACACACGTACGTACACACACACGTACGTACACACACACGTACGTACACACACACACACACAACAACCCTCCTGCTGGACTGCAACCAAGTATAATGAGTTGGGCTCAAAGTTTGCAGTACAGTATTTGCTTTTTTCAAATAAAAACAGATTACAATTACCATCTTACCTGTCTCAGCAGCTCCCACTATGTCCATGCGGTCTCTGATGGCGGAGGGTAAAGCCAGGGCTTGGATGGGAGTCGGGGAAACAAAGCCAAGTGTACTCAGAGCCTGAAGCACTGAGTCGGGAACAAACAGATCTTTCCAAGCACTCACGTCACAGTTCTGGTCGGTGACACCGCCGGCTGTCCAATTCTTTGCTTTCTTTTTAGGCTGCTTTGTCGGTCTAGGATGTTGAGAACGTAGCTCGCCTTTTTGCAGATGCTCCTTTTTTGCTTGAGGCTCTGACCCCTGTATAACCTCAGATGCTGTCTGCTTATCGGTCTGTGCCTTGTTTTTCTTTTTTCTCTTTTTCTTTTTTTTGTCGCTTTTCTTTGCGTTGTCCTTTTGCGGCTTTGCCTCCTTTTCAGAGGACACAACTGCTGACGCAGTTTCCTCCCTTTCTGTAAGTACTCCTCCTGTCTCCTCGGTCGTTACTTCCACTGGTGACTTGACGGGTTGCTCCTTATGTTCCGCATGTTTGACCTGATCGCCTGCAGGGACATCCTCTGGATTGGCTGAACCCTTTCCAAGCTCCTTCTTATTTTTTTTCTTTTTAATCTTCTTTTTTGCTGGTTTCTCGTATGTCTCAACCGTCTCGGTTTGGTTGTCCCCTTCTTCGATCGCCTCAACTTGTTGGTCTTCATCTTTCTCTAAATCGATGGCTTTTCTCTTCTTGGCCTTCTTTTTATTTACTTTGTTTCCTATTTCAGATCCTGCTGTCACGGAATCAACCAGACGGTAGTCAGTCAGCTCCTCAAAACAGACCAGTTCCCCCATACCCTCTTCAGAAAATATGCTTGGGTCCAGGTCAACTGCTTTCCAGCTCCCTTTAACATGGATGCTAGTTTTAGCTTGCTTTCTAAACCCTGAAGGCCGCCCTATGTTTCGTTTAGCTGGAATCCGTTTAGTCTTCATTTTTCTTAAAGGATAAAATGTACGATGATGTTAAATATTAAGTGCAGAAGCTTGGTAGTTAAAGATTATGGTTAATTTAGGCTAACGAGATAACGTTACCATCTGTATGTTGAATGTTAGTGTTGACTGAGTATTTCCTTGTAGGTAACACTAAATAATCTGATTTAAATTCTGAATAACGACCAGACATTATAAAAATAATCGAGTATATGTATTCTAACGTACCTGGAGAACTCGTTGGACCTTTAAATATGAAATATTACACGAATACACTGCCAACCAACAACGTTCACGCGTGACACGAGGGCGCAGACATTGCAGTTTTGATCACGTGGTTTCAAAAAACTTTATTAACAGTAATGTGGTTACAGAGCACTGGCACTAGAGGGGGTACCAAATCCGGTCCCAGTACCATCCCTATCGGATGACTTCATGTCTACGGTAGTAGTCCATATAACCGAAAGCACAGTTGCCACTCTGGAAGCCCCACACATACGGTACGTTTTTCATATCCTATTAAAAGTCTTCGGAGGCAGGTTTGTGCGATATGGCCCAAAATCCTAACAGCGTAATTAAGTCCACTCACAATTTATTCCGTCTCTAATCTAGACCTACATTGGAAATAAGACCATATTAACACTTATAATAAAAGATCACACCAAGAAAATATGTTCATTAATTTCATTAATAATTCAGAGAAAACATTTTCTAAATTCAATTAGTTTCACAAGACAAAAAAACAAAGGATACAAACAATGATATTTGTAATACACAATGCATTTTGAACCTGCACAATATATTTGAATAATCAATCACATGTAGCTTTTACAATAGGCTTAATTGTTAAAACTATAAATTGTGCATTTAACATATATTTCTTTTCCCTCCTCTTGGCCTATTTATAGCTGTTATTTCCATCCAGACATGTTCAAACTCTGTTCAAGCACATTCATTAAACTGTCAGTTCAAGGACTTTTCTTTTTAGTATAGTTTCATCAGAGAAAAGGCAGGGGTGTTGCTGTGGACTTTTAACAAAGGAGAATCCCTTCACCACCCAAGGCACTAACAGAAGTGAGTAACTCCTCTGCCTTTGTGCAAGAGTCTCCTCCGTATGCAATCTGTCTTGGTCTTCCTAGAATAGTTTTTAATTTATCTTTGCCTCACTGAATTACATCTCTGTCGCAGTCTGGAGGGGTCTGAGTGAGGGTCTTCCTTTCTCTTGATTGCCAATAAGCGATGGCTACGGTTGTGATTTATTGCAGGGTCGGTCAGGCGGTCACACACCCTGTGCTCCACCACAAGGACCCAGCCCCGGGACCTTGGCCTGCACCCCTACACAGCGCCCCATCCCCTGGACGCTGGTCATGACCCGTTGAGTCCGTCGGTGGTAAGTCTCACTTGTCCGGTTGCCTTGGAGCGTCGTTCCCAGGCAGCGATCCAGCAGCTGGTTTTCCCTCTCCATCGCTCGGTGGTTGCCCACAGCAACGCGATGCGCTCCCATTATGTGTTGCCTTCTCCTCTCACGACACTCTTCAAATTCCCACAGCTGCTCCTCAGGTTATTCCCGTTCTGTAACGTTGGATTGCAAGCCAACACTTTTTCCGTCGGCGGTCCCTTTTTGTGATTTAGGCCTGTGCTGCTCTCGCCGTTAACGGGAGAAGGATCTCCCCTCCCCAGCTGTGGTTTGAAGTCTCCCAGACTGGGACTCTCTGTGGAGGAGCAGCTCGACGCGGGGTTAACGAAACCCACAAAGTCCCCGGTGGAGCTGAACCGAAGGCCTTGGACAGACCTCCTGTGGTGTGACGCGCTCGGCCCCTCATCGCCATCATCATCATCATCATCATCATCATCGTCACCACCACCACCACCACCATCATCATCATCATCGTCACCACCACCACCATCATCATCATCATCGTCACCACCATCATCATCATCATCATCATCATCATCATCATCATCATCATCATCGTCGCTCCCCCGTCCTTCAGCCCCACCGGACTCTCCTGGCCGACGCGTCGATTCTGGAGCGTCCGTCTCAGCTGAGGTCTCTCCCGCGGCGTCCGGGGACGGGGCGCTCGGCTCCGCGTCGGGAACAGCGGCCCTCCGAGGGGCTCCTGGCTGATCAGCTCCTGGTGCCTGGTTCTGGCCGGAGCCCAGCGGGGGTCTGACCGGCTGGTGGCACATGGGGCAGGTCTCCTGCACGTAGAGCCACTTGCGAAGGCAGTTGGCATGGAAGAAATGGCCGCAGTATGTAATCACTGCCGAGTTCATCTCCTGAAAAGAAAAGAAGAAAGTGTTTTATTCAAAGTACAGCCATCCCCAGTGGACCATGTCCTATGGCCTTTACATTGCAGTTTATGTCATTATTTTAGTAGGCAGGACAAACATTATTGACAGCAGCCCACTGTGTGAGCAGACTGACTGACTGACTGACTGACTGACTGACTGACTGACTGACTGACTGACTGACTGACTGATTGGCAGGCTGGCAGACTGACTGACAGGTTGGCTGACTGACTGGCTAGCTAATTGCCTTACTGACTGACTGACAGGTTGGCTGACTGGCTGGCTGGCTGGCTGGCTGGCTGCCTGGCTGGCTGGCTGGCTAGTTGGATTAACCCTAACCCTAACCTGGAAGCAGATGGAGCAGACGTCGTTGTGTAGCTGTAGCTGCACGGCCGTCGCTCTGGGAAGAGAGTTGATCTTCTTAGCCGCCTCTTGTCTGAGCAGGAAGCTCTTCCAGCCCGACTGAGCTCTGAGCCAGACGTTGAAGTAGGAGTGGATGATGATGACGGAGGCGCCCATCCAGCTCCACTCGCCGAACAGAGACTCCCAGGTCCCGTAGGCCACCACACAGAGGGCCACCACGAACTCCAGTACCCGGCTCACCGCGTTGACCCAGTAGATCACCTCGTCCAGGCTGTCGATGGGGTCGCTGCGGAACAACTCCACCATGAAGAGAGAGTAGATCAGCATGGTGCCCGTTACCTTGGAGACACAAAAAAACAAGTTGTTTTGGACATGGTTGTTTTTCAAAGGAAATCTGTTTTCTTGATAAATAGACATAGAAAATGTCACATCATAACACATAAAACATTTTTTTATACCAACCAAATGAATTTGCAATACATTTCACCCATTTCTGAATTGAAACAAAGATTCAGATAATTCTCTTTTTTAGGTATGAATATTCCTCATGCGTCGCAAGTAAACAAAATATATTTCCAAATCCCTGAGGAAAAATAAAGTATTTTTTCTTTTTCTATGGCTGTGTCCCGTACCTGCAGGGATGTGAGCATACAGCTGGACACCAGGATAAGGAGCCAGAAGTCCATGTGGAAATACTGGCCGATCCTATAGGCCATGAACCCTGGGAATATCAGCAGGAGCAGACACATGCTGAGGCCCCGGAAGTGTTTCCAAAGACTCCTGGATACACACACACACACACACACACACGAGTTCAAGTTCAAGAGTTTATTTGCCTCTTGCAACAATTACAAGTACCGGTACATTGGAATTCTTACTCCCGCTCTTACCCGCAAGTATACACACACACACACACACACACACACACACAATAATCAATGGCATGTATTGACAAACCAATGCATAATGCATGTGTGTGTTTATTTGAACTGAATGACGTTACCTGTTGCGGGACGCTCCCAATGCGAGAATGATAGGGTCTGTGATTTCTATCATGGACTGTAAGGTGGACGTCACTACGATGAAGAGGATGATACTCAGGAGGAATGTGCGCTGCAGGGATTGCATGTCTAGTAGACCGGTTTGAAGGGCCAGCAGTAGCAGAGTGACTCCCTCAGTCACACCCCTGGCATAGGAGAGGGACATCATATTTAGGACCACTTTGTAGGGGGGAAGTTTAGTAGTTTGTGAACAGATGCATGCAGAGTTAAAACATTTAATAGTCTATAAACCGCAAAAAAAAACGAAAAAACACAATTAGGGTTGGTGTTGTTTTCCAATTTTCACTTGAATGCTGCATCCTCTGGTAAAATCGTTTAATTACACTTTAATACTAAATAAATAAAAGTAGTATTCTCTGAAATTGCAATTATTTTGAACCCCCGCCTCAACCACCACACACACACACACACACACACACAAAGTAAATAGAACTGTATTGAACGCTTCCTTGAACTCGCCTGTGCATGACATTCTCATTTTGCACCGCTGCGTAACCACCCAAGTAGAACTTGCATAGGTTGAGGAGTCCCAGAGCCAGGTAGGAAACTACAAACGTCAGGCCAAGCAGAGAGTAGGGGGTGGCACAGCACTCAGAGACACTGTGGGAAAGAACCATGAGGCCCAGGATTCATTACAGCTGAGCTGACACTACAAAACAAACATGCTAACGATAAAGCCAAATCATGTATCGAACAATATCTACTTTTAGATCTGGAGATGGAAAATGTTGGTTTCAACTCCTGTATGGAGTGGAGCTTCCTCTATACCAGTACATCAGTAAACTAAACGTGGATGCAATACACTGGAGACATTTTTTTTTTTTTTAACTCTAAAAACCTGGCAATCTATTCCATTCATAGAATGATGAGAAAGAAAGAAAAGATATTGCAAACCCCTACGGAAAAACATTTTCAAATAAACAAATACTATAGAACATGGCTATCAATCCCATGCCTGGGGTCAAACATGAATATGACACTATGTCTAATTTGATCTCCCATACAGGCTCAAGCCTGTGATTCCCACACAGCGTTGGTGAATACCTCGTGAGGAAAAAGAAGAGGATTCCCTGATAGCTGCCATGGCCACTGCTGGCCGTGGTGTAGGACCACAGCTGAACCACAAACAGCACCAACCAGAAGACGCTGAACAGCACTGGAACAGCAAACTGGTTCCACAGGGAGATGGCCACAGCTAGAAGTCTGTATAACTCTATCACCTGGGGGCAAAACACAAGGACTGGATAAATTATCAAAGCATGAGACACCATCATTTTGTAAAGTATAAAGTGTAGAATAAAGTATTATTAATAATTCTTAATATACAGGAATAGCAAATTACAACATGTATGTGACAGTAATGAATGCAATTTAGAACCTGTCTAGAGGTTATATTACATACAGTCCCCTCCAAAGTATTGGAACAGTAATGCCAATTCCTTTATTTTTGCTGTAGACTGAAAGCGTTTGGGTTTGACACCAAAAGATGAATATGAGACAAAAGATCAATATGTCAGCTTTTATTTCCGGGTATTTTCATCTGGATCTGATAAACAACTTAGAAGATATCATTATTGGAAAAGAAAGACCACATTTTTAGATGAGCAAAAGTATTGGAACAGATAGACTTGAAATGGATTTAAGTGAATAAGACTCAATATTTTGTTGCAAATCCTTTGCTTTCAATAACTGCATCAAGCCTGCGACCCATGGACATCACCAAACTTTTGCATTCTGCTTTTGTTATGCCTTTCCAGGCTTTCACTGCAGCCTCTTTCAGTTGTTGCTTGTTTTGGGGGGTTCTCCCTTCAGTCTCCTTTTAAGAAGGTAAAAAGAATGCTCTATAGGGTTTAAGTCTGGAGATTGACTTGGCCAGTCTAGGACCTTCCACTTCTTGCCCCTGATGAACTCCTTTGTTGCTTTTGCAGTGTGTTTAGGGTCATTATCTTGCTGCATGACAAAGGATCTCCCAATCAGTTTGGTTGCATCCTTCTTTAAATTGGCAGACAAAATGTTTCTGTAGACTTCCGAATTCATTTTGCTGCCGCCATCATGTGTTACATCATCAATGAAGATTAATGAGCCCGTCCAGAAGAAGCCATTGAAGCCCAAGCCATCACCTCCACCGTGTTTCACAGATGAGCTTGTGTTTTGGGGGTCATGAGCAGATCCTTTTTTTCTCCAAACCTTAGCCTTTCCATCACTCTGGTAGAAGTTAATCTTCGTCTCATCAGTCCATAAAACTTTTTCCCAGAATTTTTGAGGCTCGTCTCTGTACTTTTTGGCAAAATCCAGCCTGGCCTTCCTATTCTTTATGCTAATGAATGGCTTGCATCTTCTGGTGTAGCCTCTGTACTGTTGTCCATGAAGTCTTCTGCGAACAGTGGATTCTGAAACCTTCACTCCTGCCCTCTGGAGGTTGTTGTTGATCTCACCAACAGTAGTTTTAGGGTCTTTCTTCACAGCTCTGACAATGTTTCTGTCGTCAACTGCTGTTGTTTTCCTTGGTCGTCCCGTTCGATGTCTGTTACTTAGTACACCAGTAGTTTGTTTCTTCCTGAGGATATTCCAAATTGTTGTACTGGCTATGGCTAGTGTCTGTGCAATGGCTCTGATTGATTTCCCATCTTCTCTTAGCTTCACAATTGCTTTCTTTTCACCCATAGACAGTTCTCTGCTTTTCATGTTGATTACTATAACTGCAGTCTGCACAGGCAAAACCAGAATCTGAAACTGAGCCTAGACATTCAGTGTTATTTATTGTTTGAATAATAATGTAATAAGACACACCTGGGCAACAAAACACACCTGTTAGTCACATGTTCCAATACTTTTGCTCAACAAAAAATGTGGTCTTTCTTTTCAAATAATGATATCTTCTAAGTTGTTTATCAGATCCAGATGAAAATACCTGGAAATAAAAGCTGACATATTGATCTTTTGTCTCATATTCATCTTTTGGTGTCAAACCCAAACGCTTTCAGTCTACAGCAAAAATAAAGGAATTGGCATTACTGTTCCAATACTTTTGGAGGGGACTGTACATACTCTACGTGTGTGTGTGTGTGTGTGTGTGTGTGTGTGTGTGTGCGCGCACACACACACACAATACATGTTTGAATACCTCCAATTGAAGAAACTCTGTGTAAGCAGCCTTCGCAAGACGGTATGGCAGGAAAATATTAGAGATGAGGAAGGAGGCTATTCCCACGCCAGTAATCACCATGGAGCCAGAGTTGACATTGAGCAGAGCAGCGTGGGGCGCAGTACAAAGCCGGGCCAGCAGGGGCAGCATATGAGCAGAGAACAACCACACCTTTTTGGTCTTCATTAAAAAGGCGCAAAGAGTGCTCAGGATAATTTGACCTGAACATAAATTAAACAACAATAACAAAGACGAATTACTAATAAGCATGTTTAAAAAGTCACTTAAATTATTTTGATTTCAATTTCAGAGTGAGTTTGCATTTGGGTAACCTACTTGTAAGAGCTGAGACGAAACGGTTGAAAGCCAAAGAATCGAGGTACAATGGTCCTTCATAACCGTAGTGCAACTCCTCACGCACATAGTCCCTATTCAAATACAAACACAATACAGAGAATAGACTACATCAGAGAAAACACACACACAAAATCCGTTTTTCTCAACAGTGTCAACTGGAAGAAGTAGGAGCTCTATTTTACATGAAGAAAGGGGGAAAAAAAGATGTCAATCTCAATGAAAGATTAAAAAAAGATAGCAGCCTAGCTGGTCGGTTCTTGCTTTAATGAATTACACCCTTCTCAGACTCTTCAAAGCTGGGGGACGTTTGTGAAAGATGAAGAAAACGGCAGAGGAAAACGAGGATGGGTGAATGAATTCCATTTGTTGGCCAATGTACAATTTTCTTGTCATGCACAGTTTTCCTGCCAAACCACATCAAGGACATTATCCCAAGCTATATTACTCCATGTTGAACTAAACAGGAAGTAAAAAAAATTGCATTCAGATAGTAAAAAAACATTTAAGCCTAACTACGGGTAAGAAAAAGGGATACTGGATCATGGATCATGTGAGTGCTCTGAAGAAGATGTTATTGCGAAACGTTAGTTTTTGTACGTCCAATAAATTATTTTACATGATCCGTGTGCTCCAGTATCCCCCCTTTTTGTTGTTACTGGTCCTACTCGGAGAGGATCCGCCTTCATCTCGGAAATTGGTTTAACAAGTGAACTCTCTTTAATATTTATGGGTGTTGATAAGTAGCCGGATCAGGGTAACAAATTAACATGGTTTAGGAAGCGTCAACAGGCTAATTGGAGATAGATAGGCCTACAGGACACTTGCTACTTAGCCCCACATCGACAACTGAGCCCAGTCTGTTTTCATATAAAAGCAGCTGCGGTTAAGAAAAAAAAACAAAAAAAACGCATTATAAATCTGTCTAAATACATAAATCAATGAACTGCTTCAGTAGTACTCGTAGCAGACTAATGCATCTGAAGAGTTATACAGTGCAATTGAGAACGTCTGTTGCATTCTGGGGTTTCTCTGTGCGGTGAAAAAATATATAGGGGGTTTCCCGATAGTCCATTGATTCTGGCACGTCTAGGATGTGTGTGTGTGTGTGTGTGTGTGTGTGTGTGTGTGTGTGTGTGTGTGTGTGTGTGTGTGTGTGTTGCTGCCGTTTTCTCACTTGGAGATCTGTTGTCCGACGTAGAGTAGTAGAGCAGCTAGGATGTGGAGGTAGAGCGTCACGATATGCCTCAACGGCAGAACTAAGACCACGAAGTTGACCAGATGACCTGGAAGACAAACAATAGAAAAGTTGAATTACTGGCGCCATGACTACGGGACTGAATGGTGTGTATTAAATACTATAACTTCAGGTATTGTATCTATAAATAACCAAATATTAGATGCATGAATATACATACATGTTTTATTTAAATTTAGTTTTCACATTGTACGGGTTTTAAGATATGATCATAGGTCAAACTACTTTAGTCTCTTTTTATTTGTGTTGGGATGTAGGGAGTTTTGTCTTCAGCCTACCCTTTTTCAGTCCAAATATAAAACTTTATGAAGGTTATCAAATTTGCGAAATGAATTAATATATTAATACAAATATAAATCATTACTGTAAAGTAAACTGTTTTAGAAATTGACCACACATTTTGAGTAAAATGTAAATACATTTTTTATAATGTATATTATGATTAATAATAATATGCAAACATACCAATGTAATACATGTTCCAGATGACGTATTTGTATTTGAAGAGCATGTCTTCGTTTTTTGCTTGGAGTTGCACAGTAACCCTCTCTATGTCACATTTATATAGCATATCCAGGACCAATATGCTTGGCACCCTGAGGGCAACGTTTGCAAGTTCTTCCAAACGAGGCATTTTGAGCTCAGTTTTCTTAACTGGACCAAAAGTTTATGTCACATCGTGTTGTGCAAGCATTTTCTTCTCGTTGAAAAACTTGACATTGCTTTCTTTCCGAAATTAAGCCACTTACACACCATGTCACCTGCAAAATACAATTACTATTAGAATCAAAATAGTGGGTGGATTTCATGACACAAGAACTTTGCAATATCTCAATCGGTTATACGTTATGCACCTTAGACCGATATTTATAGTGCTGCAATAAAAGTGTTTAATCGCCAAGCGAATACCTATCTTTCGAAATAAAACGGACTTACCATCTCCACAACACTGTCGCAAAACCATGATTAGCAGGCTAGAAATTTAGCTAGCTCGAGGACTGGACAGAAACATTCTGTCAAATAAACAAATGACTCTGACGGATAACGTTTTGTAAGTGCATCCTGTATAGCCATGTGAGAAAGGATACCATAGATATTATTTATAAAATAAAAAATAGTAGCGTAAATTTGATGATAAAGCACAACAGCTTTGTAAAGAGACTCGAATGTAATGTTGTGAATTCACTACTGGCTTGCGTATCTATTTCCCGGATGACGTCAGATGTCAACTGCACCAATCAGATTACTACATGCTGGTAATACAATATAACATCGATAATTGTTAGAACTATAGTGGTATTATGTAGGTCTAAGATGTTGACTACTAAAGGTGTCAGTTTGATCAATGCTTTTCATAGGATAACACTTTGGTAGCTTGACCGTCATAAAATATCCAAGTCTTGAATAAGCGGTGGGTTGTGTGTGCTCTCCCATAGATATCCCATAGATATCCCATAGAAGATATCACTGCCAACTCAATATGGTAAATAAACACAACGTGGTTGTCTTTTCAGTTATATTAATAATTGTATGTGTTTCCCTGGCACTTGTTCGTATGTCCAGCTAGTGTCCCTGGCTCGTTTTTGTCGACAATACTTCTTAAAGTGCTTTGTCTTTTGTTCCTTAAGAATAACCTAGATTGGAAAACAGCTTTATGTAGCTATAACATTCCATTCCATGTTTTGACAGTCGAGCAGTGGCTCAACAGATGCTGCCCTTACACGACCCACAGAGCCAAAGAGTGACCTATATGAGCAATAAGTCAAAAAGGTGCTGCACTGTATGTGCCATTTCCTTCAAAGCTATAGGAAGATATTCAGAGTAATGATGTAACAAGTGTTTGAACACAGGGACACATGTTTCAAGCATAAAAAGGGTTAGTTATCCCCTTGACTTCTTTAACAGATGTTACGGGAGCAGCAAAAATAACAACTCGGAGAAACAGAGCAGAGGAAAATATTGTGAGGACCATTAGATTTCTTTTATGGGATATTAGGGGAATGTTTTTTAGACATGGACATCGATTAGCCTTACGTAAGTATAACTTAAATTCCCTTCTCTCTCTCTCTCGTGCTCAGATTGCTTTACACGCAGGCACTCACCTGCATTGTAAACTTGCGCCAGCGCACGAATATTCAATGTATTACGGTTTTGTAAGAATTTAGGAAAGGGGCTTCAGGCGTCTGTCATCAGTCTACTTGGATAGATGCTGTTTGCGGTACTTAACCACAATAAAGAGAAAATGGGAAAGGTATCACTGTCCTTTTTGTCTGTAATAGGCATACTTACTCTCGAAAGATGTGACTATGTTGGAGCATTTAACAAAACAACTGCCAATTATTCATTCATCTCAAATGAAACTTCAACTTCAGAAATGACTTCTACAATGATATCTTTTGACCATCCACATAACAGCAGCACAAGCAGCATCGGATGGACACCGACGACGGCTCCCAAGCTTTCCCACACCACAGTCAAAAACGAACAGAGAAAGAACAGCAGTGACGATGAACAAGATAATCACATCAATAAAGTGGAAAATGAGAATGTTGAAAGAAAGACAGAAGATGTCCCCAAAAAATTGGGTAATGGTACCATTGTAATAACTTGGCTTTTTATACTACCCACATGTCCAGTAACTGGTTTACCTTTTAAAGATTGCAATTAATTTACTGTTTACTACCAAAGTATCTTGTACCCTGTAAGTATGTGAATGCACTATAGTTTGTTAATATTTCAGACAGAAGGTACACAATGCAAATACATTCGTGGAAATTGCGTAAATATATTTAGTTTAGCAACGTCAGCAAGTATCCACTCCACGCAACATTTTAAGCGCATTTGATTTGCAGAATGGTAAGGAAAAAGTTAAAGTAAAAGCAACAAGTTTTTAATGTGCTGCATTTTTTGTGGACAAATACTGTAGGTATATATATATATATATATATATATATATATATATATATATATATATATATATATATATATATATATATATATATATATATATATATATATGTATATATGTATATGTATATGTATATGTATATATACCCCAAGTAAAACAATTCAATAAAACTTGCCATTGATTAGCAGCCAACCACAATTTGTTTTTGTTACTTAAAGACAGTTGGTTAAACTTGAGAACAGTAAAATAATTGGACACTTAGTTGTGCATGTTTAAACAAACTTTCAAAATTACATTTCAAATAGGCAATGTCCCTAAGAATTGCTGAGACTTTTCTTATGTGCCTGTCTTGCATGTGCTGCATTTTCTCCCCACACAGAAATATGTCCTGGCAGTTATAAACTCTTTCTTTCGGTCTGCTAACATTTGACCGGATTCTCGATCCCCCGTTTAACTGCACGTCTCAAATTACTTGCAGAATAGTTTTCCTCTGTTTCACTAGATGTAGGGCATGATACTCCCCCATACAAGGGGAGGGCGTTGTGGGTGCCTCTGACCTTACACGGAGCCTACACAGGAGGATTGGGCTAGTTGGATACATAATGTCCTTTTTAATACTACTTCTAGAACTGCAAATGTATATTAAATCAGCCGTGAGACTTCTTGTGTACATACAAAAAGGAATAATAAAAATACCCTTTAGTTTCTCAGTATTTTTTTTTTTTTGCAAAACATAAAAAGGGTTTTCTAAACAAGGACAGACAAAACCCACAAAACTCAAGATGTCTGTTTTCTCAGCTTGTCCGCCTCTTGGTTTGGAATCCCTGCGGATTGATGACAGCCAGCTTCAAGCTTCCTCCTACCAGCGGACAGGGCTCGGCCCTCATAGAGGTCGACTGAACATTCAGGTCGGTCTTGGAATGAATCGTTAGTCTCCTTAGTCTAGTTATCATCATTTAATTCAGTGTTAATTTAGTAAACTACACTACACACGTTCCTCCTCTGAAATGAAATTGGTCACCCCACAAGCAAAACTAAAAAACTTTGGGGAGCGTGCCTTTTCTAGGGCAGCACCTAAACTCTGGAACTCTCTTCCTCCTTTCATTCGGGATTCAAACTCACTTCCTATCTTCAAAAGCCATCTTAAAACCTACCTTTTCACCCTAGCCTACTCAAATTAACTCAAACGCCCCTTACCTCTACAACATTCCTGTCAAATTTTACTGTAGTTTGTATTGCTGTCTTGTCTCGACCTGTTCTCCTGTTATCCGTTTGTCTTGTATTTCTGTTTTATTTGCCTGTTCTCTTGTTGTGAAGCGTCTTTGGGTGTAAGAAAAGCGCTATATAAATAAAATGAATTATTATTATTATTATTACATATTTGATTTTGCCTTATATTTTTAACATAGGTAGTCTATTAAGGATTGTTTACATATTTACCATGATGTATTGTTTTTCTTTTTGAATGCCTTTTATGTGTTTAATTCCTCAGTCAGGCATTGCGGATGGAGATCTTTACGATGGAGCTTGGTGCGCTGAATACAAGGACAAGAACCAGTGGTTGGAGTTGGATGCCATCCATTATGTGCTGTTCACTGGAGTCATCCTACAGGGGAGGAACTCAATATGGAGGTCAGCGTCCAGCAGGAGCAGCACACAGAGGAATCAACACTGCACACTGTAGCAGACATACTGCACGTTGAATCATTATACAACATTCATTATGTTATTTAAACAATGACTGTAGCGCTTTGAGATTGCTCTTGCCATGTCAAGTGCATCACGGATAAAAGGTATTATTGTTACTATAAAAAACTATTAAAGTTAAGATGTATGTGTTCAAGTGATTTTATCGAAAGCAAAATGCAGATGTAGATGTTTTTGTTCAACAATTTTCCACAATCATTTTATAGAACACTTGACTGTGTGTATAGTTAATACTGTCTGTGTTTCTCTATAGCTGGGACTGGGTCCATACCTATAAAGTTCAGCTGAGTAACGACTCTATAACCTGGGAAACATGTATGAATAATACAGAGGAAGCTGTAAGCATCACTATATATAATATTAATACTGTATCTCTTATTAAAGTGTAATCACCAGTAACAATAACAATAATACATATTAAAGTGCATCTATTGTAGTAACACTATTATCATCCATAAAAGTTGAAGATTATGTAGGCCTGTTTTACAAAACAGTTGTGTTAATATATAGGATGTTGAGAAGGTATTACAAAAAAGTTGTGTTAATATACAGGTTTTTGGGTAAATCTTACAAAACAGTTGTGTTAATATACAGGTTGTTGGGTAGATATTACAAAACAGTTGTGTTAATATACAGGTTGTTGGGTAGATATTACAAAACAGTTGTGTTAATATACAGGTTTTTGGGTAGATCTTACAAAACAGTTGTGTTAATATAAAGGTTGTTGGGTAGATATTACAAAACAGTTGTGTTAATATACAGGTTGTTGGGTAGATATTACAAAACAGTTGTGTTAATATACAGGTTTTTGGGTAGATCTTACAAAACAGTTGTGTTAATATACAGGTTGTTGGGTAGATATTACAAAACAGTTGTGTTAATATACAGGTTGTTGGGTAGATATTTCAGGGGAACCAGGACCCAGAGACTCCAGTGTTGGCCCTTCTCCTCGAGCCCAAAGTGGCTCGCTACATCCGCATCAACCCCCAAACCTGGTACATCAACGGTACCATCTGCCTCCGGGCCGAGATACTGGGCTGTCCAATTCCAGGTACCCATAGAAACATTAAAATATGAGTATATGTAATGAACGACTCACTAGTATTGTTTAAAATTGTGACATTTCAGTTTGCCTTTCAAATGTAATACATGCATTCCTGTAACTCTGAGCTCTGAGCCATGCTGTTTGTTTTTACTGTAGATCCTGGTGACCCCTATGCTTCTGAACAACAGGGCTCCAAAGATGACCTTGACTTCAGGCACCACAACTACAAGGAAATGAGAAAGGTCTAGTTAATGTTGAACAGCAGACTTCATGCATGAATACATACGCCTGTTTGGCCTGTCCTCTGTTTCATTGTATAAGCTTGACTTGATTGAGTGTACACACACATACACAAACATGCAGCATGTTTGACGCAACAAGTAATATGAAAACAGGACGAGACACATAACAGTGAATTCATATCACAAGGATTAATTTTACCCGTGTAAAGGTTTTCACCATTTGTTTCACCATTTCATATATGTGTTCTTAACCCTGCAGCTCATGAAGTCTGTGACTGAGGAGTGCCCTGACATCACTCGTATCTACACCATAGGGAAGAGCTACACGGGACTCAAACTGTACGTGATGGAGATCTCCGACAACCCTGGCAAGCATGAGCTCGGTAAGACAGGAGTGAAGCTTTTCGTTTTTTTTAGAACAGAATATCAGTTTTCAAAAGTTACAAATAGTTAGTTAGTCTCAAATGAAGCCAAGATATACGGAGACTTTTTTATCAACGCACGGAGGCCATTTTTAGAACAATGATTTTCCGCATTGTTTTCTTCAGAAACTGTCTCTTTATGTTTTCCTATGTTGCTGATATAAATTACAACCCTACTGCCTTTCCAAGTTCCTTATAAAAGAAATGCTGTAGATCTGCATTGCTTGAAAAGCCTCTCTGTGTAACATGCATTTTATGTGATACAACCCCACTCTAGGTTGTCATACTCTGGCCTGATAAAGACTGTTCAGGAGACTAGTTGACTGTTTATACAAGCAGCAGAAGTAGGGTAAAGGAGACCCTGGAGTGAGTTGTACAGAAGGCCCCTTTATGTAAACACCCTGATAACAGTATAGAGTTGGGACAGAGACAGAGACCACCAACTCTAAACAGAAAGAAAGAAAGAAAGAAAGAAAGAAAGAAAGAAAGAAAGAAAGAAACCTAGTGTATCTTCTTGAGGTAAGGAATGTTTGTTTAGTGTTTGATTTGCACTTATGCCCTGCTTGTGCTGGTTCCAAAATGTGAGTTGTTATTTCTACAATCGCTAGTTTTTGTACAAGGAAAGGAATAACACAGAGAGAGTGTGTATGCAGTTTCTAAAACAATCTGACTGATCATCCACTTCTCTTTGATGAATCTAAACATTTTTTGAAATTTTCTTTCTCTTATGAGAAGTGATGAGAATGTGGGTTATGCATGTGTTGACAGCTGACATCGATAACCGACATTTCATGGGTAATGAGATGCTGAAGCTTCTTGTTATGACAGAGCAGCAGAATTCATATGTTTTCAACTCACATTTTCAATGAAGTTCACAGACAGGAAGAATGCATCATAGAACAGCTACTTACCTGATGCTGTCGTATGCAAACACAGTCGTTTTAATTTCAGACGCGACAATTATCAGGTCCGATTTAGTCTTTTCAGAATATTGTCTCTTAACCTCAAACCATACGGGAATGCCTTCCATCCAAGGCAGGAGGATTCATTTATCATCTTTGGCAAGCCTGTCTGTAGCTCCTACTGCTACTGCTGCCTAACACAATACACAAATACTGAATTTATTATTCGCATCTTAAGTTATTATTATTATTTCTTTTTTTTTTACGTGTCTACGACCTTCACGGCAGGTGAACCGGAGTTCCGCTACGTGGCAGGTATGCATGGTAACGAGGCTCTCGGACGCGAGCTGGTGCTCAACCTCATGCAGTATATGTGCCGTGAATACAAGAAGGGCAACCAACGCGTTGTACGCCTCGTCACGGAGACCAGAATCCATCTCCTGCCGTCTATGAACCCCGATGGCTATGAATCAGCCTATGAGCAGGTAGGAGAGCGAGGACCCTCATCGTTTTGTCAGTGTGTTATGGTATTGTCATAGTTTTGAATTCTTCTATAAACAGGTAGGATAGGGAGGGGATGAAGGCATTCTTTAATAAATAGACTTTATGTTTTATCATTGTTGTATGGTGTTGTCATCGTTTTTATTCTCCTATCGGAAAGAATATTTTTTATCAAGATCATCATAGATGATCAAAAACCATAAATCATAGACATGTATTTATTTAAGAATAAGCAGCTCATATGACATTGAAAAACACATATTTGTTAATAATGTCATAGATGATTTCATATCCTTCCTATAATGACTTTCCCAACTCTCACACTAAGACTATACATATTCCTTCTCTGATCTTTCGATAAATGTTCACCCCAGATCATGTAATCCTCGCCTAAACATTTGCCTACTGTAGACGTTCATCTGTTCTTCTCTGGCCCTACTGTAATCTTGACCCTAGATGTTCACAACGCTGTTTGACCCCTAGGGTTCCGAGCTGGCCGGGTGGGCCCACGGTCGCTATAGCTACGAGGGCATTGACATGAACCACAACTTTGCGGATCTGAACAACATTATGTGGGATGCCCAGGAAAAGGCCACGGACGAGTCTAAAGTCAGCAACCACTACATAGCCCTCCCCGAGTACTACACACAGGAAGATGCCTTTGTAAGTGGACGTGGCATTGTGAATAGACTTTTTCAATTTCAGATTTTCCCTAAATTGTTAATAGACTGCAGGGCAAGACTGGTCAAAGCCTTACTGGTGTTTGTTTTTTTATAGCTTTTTTTATTATTATTATTATTTTATTTTTTTACAAAACCATAAAAATCCTGTATATATTATTCACTTTAATCTTGCCTTAAAAGTATATTAGTTAGCTGGGAGTTAGTTTCATATAATAAAACAATGTTTTATTGACCCGGTTTTCCAGTTGGCCTTGGCCACCCAAAGTTATTACGCTGTGAAAACTTTTTGGTTGTATGAGGCATACTAATTACTTCTAGAGAATATCAGAGTGCATGATAAGAATTGGAATGATGTTTTAAGAAGAATGTGCTTGTTCCGCCTAAGAGGCAAGATGGCCCTCTGGAACCACGAAACAGGAAATGAGTTAAGATTAAACTGACTCTGCACTTTTACAATATTTTGTTTTTGTTACATGCAGGCTTATCCTTCTCTGCTACCACTAAAACAGTATTGCATTTTGGTGAATAAATGCATAGTTTAGTGGGGTAGAGTCAAATGGGGGAAAAGTTGAAGAAAGTTGTTGTTAAACATCTGTTCTAAATCATTTGGGGGATTCCCGGAGATAAGGTTGAATCACTTCTCGTATGACTTGAACACTTAGCCGCAAGTCTGAAAAGGTGAAGAAAGATGTTGTTTAAACATCTGTTTTAAATCGTTTTTTTGGATTCCCGGAGATAGGGTTTAGTCACTTAAGTTTTCCTGAAACAGTTAACCATAACTATAAAAAGGAGTCACGCGTCTGTCTTTTGCTGTGTCTGCATTGTTCAAAAGCATTAGCACAACCCGTAACCTAATGCTTAACCTAAGCATTAACCTAACCATTTATTTTCCCCTCAGGTTGCACCAGAGACTCGGGCGGTCATAAGTTGGATGCAGGACATTCCATTTGTGCTGAGCGCTAACCTCCACGGGGGTGAACTGGTGGTGACCTACCCCTTCGACTGCACCCGCGACTGGATCCCCCACGAGAACACCCCTACCGCCGACGATAGTTTCTTCCGCTGGCTGGCCACTGTCTACGCGTCCACCAACCTGGTACTGGCCAACCCCGACCGCCGCATGTGCCACTATGAGGACTTCCAACAACACAACAACATCATCAACGGGGGAGCCTGGCACACTGTGCCTGGGAGTAAGAAATACAAGGGCCTGATCAAATACTAAATAAATACACTACGTATATAATATGCATTTAAAATAGACATGGTAACATATTGAATAGTAAAATGGATGAAAGGTACTTCAGGTTAGTTCTATGTAACTTGTAAAGCAGTTGAGTTAGTGACGTCAAAAGGGTAAACATAATTGAATCACAAGATAAGCAAATAAAACACTCTCTCTTAAAATGTAATTGTATCTTTATTTATAAAGAGAGAGTCCTACTGAGACTAGTACAATTTTAGAGGATTGTGTAAACATTTTTTATTCTCAATACCATTACATTATATTATTAGCATTAATAATATTTGCAATACTTTAAGAATATAATATGCCTCACGTTTTATCGCTTTACTTTATTCATCATATAACATGTAGTCTGCTGATCCTTTTCCTGACTCCATTTCTGCAGGTATGAATGACTTTAGTTACCTGCACACTAACTGCTTTGAGGTGACCGTGGAGTTGTCCTGTGATAAGTTCCCCCACGCCAGTGAGCTTCCTATCGAGTGGGAGAACAACAAGGAGTCCTTATTGGTTTACATGGAGCAGGTCAGTGCATTATCATCATCATCATCATCATCATCAGTCAATACACTGATCTATCTATGGTCCCTATTTCGAGCTCTTAAGTGGGACAACTGGACATGCAACACATTAACATGTGAACAATACGAGTAATAATACTGAGAAGAGACAGAAGAAAAATCATCCTCGATAATAACGGTTTAATTATTTTATATTTTATTATTTTGTTCAGCCTTTGTCTGTATTTTTTAGGTTGAGGATAGAATATCAGCACCACTCCTGGGCGCTGGCAGTGCCGTGAAAGGGTTAACTGTCTGTCTCTGCTCCTCTCCCCTCCAGATTCACAGAGGAATAAAAGGTGTGGTGAGGGACAAGTTCACCAAGAAAGGCATCCCCGACGCCATCATCAAAGTGGAGGACTTGAACCATGACATCCGATCAGGTAGGCCTGCAGAACAGTCCCCCTTTCAGAGTCACCACCAGGTGGCAGTCAGTCAAAACAACTGACTCAAATGAAAAAGGATGTTGGATTGTAGCCTGTTTTACACGAGTGCGTGACCTTCTTTTGTAGTTGCGGACGGGGACTACTGGCGTCTGCTGAACCCGGGGGGTTATAAAGTGGTGGCTTGGGCAGAGGGTTACTTCCCTTCCATGCGACAGTGTCATGTGGGCACCGAGCCTCACCCGACCCTCTGCGACTTTGCCATGACCAAAACGCCCAAGCAGAGGATGAAGGAGTTCCGGGCGAGAGGAGGGAAGATCCCACAGGACCATCTGCAGCTGCGTCTGCGCGCCCTGAGGATCCGGAAGCTTCGCCACAGCACCAAGGTCCTGAACCAGCTGAGAGAAAGTGCCAGAAAAGCACGGTCGACCAAAGCAAAGCGGCCGTGAGAGGTCCATGCAGCCTTTCTTTCTGGTGTCGGCGTTTGCTAGTGCTTGTTTCGTGGGATCCGTTTTCTAAGGTCACGTCTGATTCTGACGATGGGTCACGTTAATTAAGGGATTGAGTCATGGACTGAATGTGTCAGCTGGTCTGATATCTAACAATGCACAACTACCTATATTATATTGACTATAGTCCAAAAGGACCACAATGTTTTTGTAAAAATAAACGTTTTTGCTGTCGATATTTGCACGATAAATCTTTATTTCACCATGATTATGTTATTTAGATACATATTACCTTGAGCACTAAAGTTCCTCAGAAATATGAAAACAGCTGCTGCAGTCAAAATCCAACCGGTACAACAGGGAAAAACTCAGCATTTATTTCAGTAAGAACAGGGCCGTTTCAAGCTTTTGGGGGGGCCGTATGCGACTTGTTGTTTGGGGGGCTGCTATTTTGTGAAACTATTGTAGGGGAATTCCAAACCCTCTGAGGTGGTCCAGGAGCATGCATTTTAAGAGATCTTTGGAAAATATATGCATATAATTGTTTTCACTCAGCACACAAGGATGGTTGGTTACCAATACAGACCAGTCGTATTAATTTCGCGAAAAAAAAAAATCAAGTAATATGACAGCCTTGGGGGCCCTATGCAACCAAATAATCCACATATAGCAAGAAACGGTTCTCAGTAAGAAGTACAGGCTGAGCATGATGGTTGATATTAGAGTTATTTATTAGAAACATCAAACGTGTGTACCACCACCTCTCAGTCAAACTCAAAAACAAACTGATCAAACATAGTGAACAAAAAGAGTGCCTACAATGACAATTAACTACTTTTGAAGTTAAAACCAGAGTAATACTGGAAGAAAATTGCAAACAAATAAAACACTGCTTGTTTACATTTGAAATGTCTGTTGTGAAATATGAGCTTTTCACCAGTTAGCCGCTAAATGCAGCTCGGAAAAGCCTACCGTCGACAGATGGAACAACACATTTTTAAACGGGAAAACTGAGGTACTAACTGTTAAAGAATGCTGCAATGTTTTTCAAACGGGTACAGAGAAGCAGGTCAGCGCTCGGCAAGCTCTGGTCCAGTTACCCTGCCCCACCCAGATCCTATAATCTTAAGACATGTTTTGGCATTGATGATTCCGCAAAGACCATCCCTCTCTGAATAATGAAGCGCTTTTTAAATTTTTCACAGAAAGGCTGGTACAGTAGTATTATAAACAAATGTCTACGAATTGATGATGAAACTGGTTACTATGTACTGTTAAAACCATTTTTAGAAAATGCTATCCGTTACCAAAACCTATGAACTTGCCTATATCTGGAGAAGAACATCCAAGTTGGTAGATTGCAGCTTGAGAGGAAATCATAATACCAATTCTCCTGAGCTATTAGGAACTGATCATTGAAATGTTTTTGAATGAT
>CM030181.1:2646178-2664156 GCA_017639675.1 Aplochiton taeniatus | reverse complement strand
TTTTTGAATGATAACGAATTGAGAATGGTAAGAAAACATATGATTCCTTGCAGGGCATTCGGGTAAAGACACTTGAAGACACACACACACACACACACACACCACACACACACCACACACACACACACGCAACAGCAGGGCCAGTCATTTTTACCCCAGGCCTGGCATACCTCCTCAAACTGCTAAAGCGTGTGGACTATCTTCAATAAAAGCATTAAAAGCACAGAGCGGGATACCACACAAAAAAGACGCAGAAAGCAAGGGAGGTCACAGAGCCCTGAGTGCAGAGAGAGAGAGAGGTGTGTGTGTGTGTGTGTGTGAGTGAGTGAGTGAGTGAGTGAGTGAGAGAGAGAGAGAGAAAGAGGGAAATGTGAGAGGGATGTGTTTTAGAGAACTACAACCAGAGAAAGGTATGTGATTAAGAGCGAAAGAGGGCAACGTGAGAGATGGATATACAGAGATAGGGTCTGTGTGTGTGTGTGTGTGTGTGAGAGAAAGAAAGCAACATGAGAGATGGATATACAGAGAGAGGGGTGTGTGTGTGTGTGTGTGTGTGTGTGTGAGAAAGAAAGCAACATGAGAGATGGATATACAGAGAGGGGTGTGTGTGTGTGTGTGTGTGTGTGTGTGTGTGTGTGTGTGTGTGTGTGAGAAAGAGGGCAATGTGAGAGAGGTTCTTTCACTAGAGGTCTGAAATGTCAGATTGTATGAGCAGCAGCAGCAGCAGCACCTACAGAAAGGCCTTAGAGAAGCAGAGCCATGGCAGACTGAAACCTCTCAGCATCACAATCCTAAGAGAAGGACGTTGAGTAGTATAGGGGGGGTACATGTGTCCAACACACAGAGAAGAAAACGGAAGCATGACCTGTGTTCCTGGATCCGTTGCCATGACTTGGTAGTGTTCCACTGCAACGTGGTGTAACATCAGGATGGATTTCCTATGCATTGAGTCTAAAAAACAAACAAAAAATAATGTTTTTGTAAAGACAGCTCGCGGTTATGTCCTCGTTCCAGGCCTAAACGAAGCGGAACCTTCTCTCTCTGAATATGAAACACAGCAGAAAACACAGTCCTCCCTTTGAGCTTTGAAGGACAGCTGTTCTGGAATTACTTCATGGCATTCCAGAACTCCGGGGTCAGGGTCGACACCTGACCGCAATTCCTTTTTCTCTCCTTGTCGGGAGTCAGTCTTCCACCAACCCACGCACACGTCTTCGTCCCTGTCTCCCGCCTATTCGTTTTTTACGGTCCGGGCCTACTGGGTCTCCTCGGTCCGCACCCAGGCCGGCGCCCGCGGCTGTCCGGTTGGGCCACGACGCTAGCCTAGAACTTGGGCTGGTAGAGGGCCACGCGTCCGCTCAGGCAGCCCGAGGCCAGCTGGCAGTGCGTGGGCGACCACTTGGTGGTGAGCACCACGTCGCTGTGGGAGTAGATGGAGCGCACCTCCCGCAGGACGCTGGTCTGGACGGGCAGGCAGTCGGACAGCTCGCCGCAGCGCTCGTCGAAGGCCAGCAGGCGCACGCCGTAGCCGTACGGGGAGCAGATGAGCCGGCCGTCGGGGCTGAAGCACAGCTCCTTGATGTAGCCCCGGCCCACGTTGGCCTCCTCGATGTAGTGGGTGAGGCGGAGGGAGCACCGGGGGGAGACGGGGGGCCGCGACGGGGCGCCTTCCTGGAACTCGTACACACACGTCCACTGGAGAGGACGACAGCAGAGAGAAAGGGGGAAAGAGAGAGAAAGAGAGGTGGTCAGACGGGCCTTTGGAAAATAACAATTCGTTCCTCACTTCCTTTTTAGTATCAGAGATGAGGGCGATGTCAAGAGCAGGTGTCTGACTTAAAAGATAGTAATGTCTTACATTTCGACAGAAAACATTTGATATACCTATTTATTTATATGAGTAGCCCTCAAAGTGGAAAATATATACCAATATTAGCTACATAGTACATACAGAACAACTCTCGATTTTTTTCAAATCTGAAGTTAGTGATTTAAAAATGCTCTTTCTGTTTCTAGTCTGGGTTCATGGGTCAACGGAGGGTCAACGGGGGTCAAGAGGGGTCAAAGGTGACTGACCTCCTGGTCGTCCATGTTGCTGGAGCAGCGGATGAGAGTGGCCCAGCCCTTGGGGTGGAGCTGCAGCGAGGTGATACAGTTCCCCCTGTCCCTCTCTCCGGGGATCTCAGGGGTCAGCACCTCTAGGCTGTTCCGTGGGGGCAGACCTGACAGGGAGGGAGCGGGAATCACAAAATGAATTTAGAGAAAAAATAACTCTCCAAAAGCTACATTCACGGACGTCGATATTTTTAAAACTGTTCAAAAGTTACGTTAACGAACGTTGATCATTTTAAAACTGGTCAAAAGTTACGTTAACTACGATATTCAGATTTTAGTTTAATCATTGAAGTTTGTTTATTCTATAGAAAATATGAGCTAACCTTTCTGTATTGGGTGAGAAAAACATTTTGGTACCCAGATTAGGTAAAACAAAGAAAAAACAGAGATTTCAATTCAATGACAACATTTCTTAGTGGCAGCTTTGGTCTTTTTGAAGAATGAAGGGATCTTACCTTCCCTGTGGGGATGGATCTTACTGGAGTCATTCCCCTGACGTGGGCCAGCAGAGGACCTGGTAGCTGACGTAGCTGCATCTAAACAACACAAACAAAACCAACTGTCACTCACAGCTTATACTTCAAGCTGTTAGGAACGTGAGTTAGTCTGAACTCTTCCTTTTCCACGTAATGTTGGTTGGACCGAACCAGCTAAGAATCGGAAGGACAGTGAAAGGTGACAACGTGGACCATCGCCGTTTGACATTTGTCAGTCTGAAATTAGCCGTACGCTTATAGCAAAACGAACAGCAAAAACACACAACTAAACAGTCACACGTTAAGGGGGAATAAACCAACAAAGGGAGACAAACAACCACAGCAGAAGAGGAGGAGTCTCACCGGAGCTGAGCTGCGTGCGTCGCGCCCGGAGCATGCGATAGCTCCCCACCTCCAGAGACTGCGTGAGGTCCAGGTCGTGGAGGATGAGCAGGTACCCCGACGAGGTGGAGATCAGCATCTTGGAACAGTCTGGCGTCAGCCTCATCCTCATCAGGTAGCGCGTGTGGAAGAATTTTTTGTGCGGGCACCCGTCCTCCGTAAACCTGAATGAATGGAAATGAGGATTTACCCGCCATGTGTTGTTACTGGGAACCTACTCTGCTCTGGGCCATGATGCTGGAGCAACTATAGGTGAGGCCTGCTACCTACTAAAACCAGGGCAGTGGCCAGTCTGGGAAATGACAGCGTTTTAGTATAAACACTTCTACTACCACTTTGTAGCCTGCTATGCAAAAAGGTGTAATCTCATGATGCTGTGTGGGTTTGTAATGTAATCAACACATCACTCGCACTCGCGCACGTGCGCGCACACACACACACACACACACACACAAACACACACACACACACACACACACACACACACACACACACACACACACACACCTGTTGGTGTCCCAGGTGATTACGTTGCCATCGAAGCCAGAGGTGACCAGGAGCCGTGTGTTGGTGTCATACTCGATGTTCTTCACCCAGCTAGCGTGTCCGTGCAACGAGCAAACCTTGGAGTTCAGCTTCCGCAGATCCCACAGAGCAATGGTGGTGTCGTCAGAGCAGGTCGCGAACAGACGATTATCTAGGAACCTGCATCGTGACATTCAAACATTCACCCGCGGTCAAGAACAGACCATTGCAGCCTTTTCTACCATAGATTGTAAGCTATGAAGCAACAGCAAAGAAAAAAACATTATAGTACTTGAACAGTAGCTAGTAGGCTAACCGTATGTTGTTGACACAGTCTTCGTGAGCCTCGACCAGGGTTTTAATGTGTTTGCAGGAGATCGGGTCAAAAAGGAGGACCTCTGTTTGCTCGCAGGCTACGGTCAGCACGGATCTAGGAAAGATACACGCCATACGTAACAAATCAACTCAGCACACATATAAACGGACGCATAATGATGTTCGGTATCATTGTTGTTTTGTTGTCATATTTCTTACCCGTCTGGAGAGTATTCCAGATTGAACACGGCCCCATGAGTTTGGGTGCTCAAGTTGACAGATTCAGTGGCCGGGTTCATTGAGCAGTACAAGTTCGTCATTGTCCTAAAGTTATCCCGAGAAGGGTCCACAAACAGTCCTCTTCTAATAGTCCTTGTCTGCAGCCAGGAAAACAGGCTACTGCCGCTGTCCACCGTGCCAACGCCGATGCTGTCTGTGCCCGGTGCTTTCGCCGGGGGACACCCTGGCAAGCTGATCCCGGTGTCGTTTCTCGTGCTACTCCCATCCCGTCCATCGGAATTGCTTATTGCTGCAGCAGGTGGCAGCGTTGGAGGGCTGTCATCTTCATCATCATCCGAATCATCGATCTCGGGATTCTCCTTGTCAGACACATCGCCGCTAGGCCTGTCTTGGGACTCGTCTGCTTCGTCGCTATCGCTCTGCCGCCCAGCGCTCATTGTTACCGGGTCCTCACCCGTTTACTTGTTGGGTGTTTCCCTATGGTAGCAACTTTTAAAATCGTGTTTTTGTAGACTACCATCTAAAACTGCTGCCGTTTATAATTGTTTGTGGTATCCTTTCTTCAGCTACTTATGTAGCTGGCTTTATCTACTTGCCGTGGAACCTCATCATAAACACAACAAAACGCAGATGAAATGAAAAAATGACGAATTTCCGTTTCCTGTGCCTGCTTACTGGACGTTCGTAGATTATATGCTGCCACTTAGTGGTTCTTTTAGTTTTATGACACATTGACACACTGCACATGACATTTTAAATCCTGCCCTGCGTTCGTTGAAACGAAAGGTTAATGAACCAAAAAGTATGCATCCTATAAGAAGAGACCCAGCATACTAAGCTTTTTGATCACAGACACACACACACACACACACACACACACACACACACGTAAACACGCACACACACACACACACACACACACACACACACACACACACACACATGTATATATATATATATATATATATATATATATATATATATATATATATATATATATATATATATATATATATATATATATATATATATATATATTACAGTTATTGGCCCAAAATTGTTCATGTGTTTATAGTAAAAGAGCAGATCTCCAAACATTAGGCTATTTCAACATAGGCCTATATCATTATATTATTCAAAACAAGGCAAAAAGCTGACATAAGCATTTGGAAATAAGGGATGCCTGTTCTATACGACTGCATAACATGCAAATATTGCTCATAAATACACGTTGTGGACTATAAAGCTAGGCTGTCCAGGAAACGCGCTTGTTGTTGAAATATATAGGGCCTGAGGGAAGTATGGTGAGACCTAATAACAGTGTTTCAGTTTGATGTTTGACACTACACTAGAAACGAAAGAGTGCGTGTATTTGTGTGTGTGTGTGTGTGTGTGTGTGTGTGTGTGTGTGTGTGTTAGTGGTGTGTGTGTGTGTGTGTGTGTGTGTGTGTGTGTGTGTGTGTGTGTGTGTGTGTGTGTACGTGTGCGTGTAAGTGTGTGTAAGTGAAGGGGTGTGAGAAGCTTTTTTTTATTCCAGAAATATTGGCGTTATCCGCGTGTGTTTGCAGTTAGAACCTATGGTGCGCCTTTAGCCTATTGCCAAAAGGATTCTGGTGAGAGGTCTTCAGTCTGTCATTTATCCATTGCCTATTCATTTGCATGTTCAATCTGAATGGGCAGCCAGAGTTCACAGTTCAAAAAGAGCAGGGGCAAACAATGGAGCTGTTTCTTAAGGAGACGTCGAAAATGACACACAGGCGGGATGCCCTCCTTCCAAGCGCACTTTTTAGAACAATTTTGCGCGCCGCAGCAAGAAAATCGACAAAAAAACATTGCTTTCATGAGCCTGTGATAATAATATCTGTACTTTTTCTTACACAAGTTCAACGGGTATCCTCTCACCCTCAATGTCTAGATTTTCAGCCTCCATTCAAATTTTCAACGCACCTGGAGTTCTGTGGTCAATACGAGCATTTCGGTTGCTGTGACCAGAAAACGGATAACGTCATTGCTGAGAGATATTGGGACATAATTGACTTCTTGGATATCCAGGAATATGAAGTCTGTGGTGACATCTTAAAGGAAGTTTTGTGCCAGGTAACATTTGAATTCTAATTTAGCCAGATTTGTTCTGTTTCCGCCAATAATTTCAAACGTGCGCTATTGCTTAGGGCAAGAGGTCAACTACTAGTGTGTTTATTTAATTCTAAACATTTATTGAGCGCATTTAAGCATCATTTAGGTCTATATGGTTTAGAGCCGCACGAGAGAGACTCGCGTGGCGCCTAAAACAGTATCTTTATCAATCAATCGTCTGTGTGATGATTAGACGGTTTTAACTCGGATCATTGAAAAGTTTGGAAAGTTAAAGTTGCAAAGCTATAATGAAAGCCCTAACAGTATAGGCCCAGGCGGTAAATAGCAGTGTTGTGAATAATATAGCAGTCCACAACGGTGTGCTTCTCACTGTTTTATTGGGGGCCATTTCCTGTCTGTCTCCTAGGAGTGCTCACCATTTGCTGCTCACCTTTACGATGCCGAGGATCCCTACACTCCTGTCAGAGAAATACCAGGCTTGTGCCCGGGCTACTGTTCCACGTTCTATAGTAAATGCCACCGCGTTCTTAATTACCTGACGAGGGACACGTCCCTTCAGGAGAAAGACATGTCCACATTCTGCACCATGGTCAACCTGGCTGACCAGGACTATTGTTACCCCAACGTTCTGCAAACCCCCCAACTGAACAACAACCTGGGTAAAGTGGTCGAAGACCCCGGGGGTTGCCTCCAGCTCTGCCTGACTGAAGTGGCCAACGGGCTCCGGAACCCGGTGCTGTTGCTTCACAGCGGGGACGACACGCACAGGATGTTCATCGCCGAACAAGTGGGCTTCGTGTGGGTGTATCTGCGTGATGGCAGCCGTTTGGAGCAGCCCTTCTTGGATATGAGTGGCAAGGTGCTGACAACAGGTTGGATGGGGGATGAAAGGGGTTTCCTAGGCATGGCCTTCCATCCTCGGTACAAGATCAACGGGCGCTTCTTCGTATACTACTCCATCCTAATCAACAGCCAACTGGAGAAGGTCCGCATCAGTGAGATGACGGTGTCTGCTTATGATATGAATTTGGCAAATCCATATTCGGAGAGGTAGGCAACAAAAAATATGTCTGCCACTTAGAATTAGTAGGCTATGTAGGTGTTGATAATGGCTGAAAAGGAAGATATAAACAATTTGGTTTGATGCGCTACATTATTTCCTCATTGTATATAGACTATCCGTGTTCATTAAGTATTACATGCATTGTAGACAAGGCCACTGCATAGATCCAATAGTAGCTGCCCCCAGGCTAGATATCCCCCCACTGCAAACTTGCATGGACAGGCTGTGTACTTCACTGGGGTTTGTGTTCAAAGGGTTGACTGAATAATAGAGTTAAGCATGACAGACAGCCGGTAAGTAGTGCAGCTTTTTTATTTAATAGGTGGAAGTGCTCAATAAACACACACTAACAGACACACTAACAGACACACACGCACACACACACACACACACACACACATGCAGGCGCACGCGCACACACACACACACACACACACACACACACACACACAAACACACACCATAAATACTGTACATAAGTTTGTGACAGTTGCTTTAGAATGAACGCTCAATCACGCATAAATTACAGGGTTATTCTAGAGATTGTGGAGCCAGCAGCAAATCATAATGGTGGCCAACTTCTGTTTGGCCTGGATGGATACCTGTACATCTTTACTGGGGACGGAGGCAAGGCAGGGGACCCTTTTGGAAAGTATGGCAATTCACAAAACAAGTAAGCATGTTTGATTAACTCCTCGTATGAATCCAAGTGAAATTAAATTAAGAAAATACTGAAAGTAAGGTTGTAATTAACTTTGAGGGTTGCATGGTAATGTGATTTTCTTTTGGACCTCCCTTTTGAACTCAGGAGTGCTCACCTAGGGAAAGTTTTACGTATTGATGTAGATGGGAGCGACGCTGATGGAAGGCCGTACAGAATTCCCGTGGATAACCCTTTCCTGGGGGAAACGGGGACGAGACCAGAGGTATACGCGTACGGCGTGCGAAATATGTGGCGTTGCTCTGTAGACCGCGGAGACCCAGTGAGTCGGTACGGCAGAGGAAGGATTTTCTGCGGTGACGTGGGACAGAACCGTTACGAGGAGATCGATATCATCGTACCGGGCGGGAACTATGGGTGGAGAGCTAAGGAGGGCTACGAGTGTTTCGATCTCAAACTCTGCCATAACTCGTCATTGGGTAAGTTTTATTTAGCACGACGTTGCATGTACCACATATGTAATTGAATACGTTTTGTATTGAGTACCATACTACTTGAACACGTCTTGTTGTATTCTGCAGTTATTTTGCTGTTTTATGAAAGATTAATGCCACAGCAGGGCTGCACTGGTCCAGTCAGGGTTCATTTAAGACTCCTCACCTGGCTGAATGCCTCAGCTTCGGCCCTGCATGGTAACCCAAAGTCAGTCTTGACATGCTGTGGGCTGCCCACTGTTAGCCTAGCCTGGTTTACCACATACGTTATCCGTGTCGTCCAGCCAGACTACTGTTGACAAACAAAACATTAAAACGTTTTGTGTGGGTTTTTCCCAAGTCCAGAGAGAAAGTTCGCCATGGGCCAATGGAGGCTGATTTGCTGGGATATGGCGAGAAAACATCCAGACCGCTTATAAGGGAACTAACTTTGACACAGAATAAACATAAACTTCACCTCTCTCTGTCTGTTTTTGTCTTTCTCTCTTTGTTGTCTTTCTCTCTCTCTCTCTCTCTCTCTCTCTCTCTCTCTCTCTCTCTCTCTCTCTCTCTCTCTCTCTCTCTCTCTCTCTCTCTCTCTCTCTCTCTCTCTCTCTCTCTCTCTCTCTCTCGGATAATTGGGGGGGTTTTGCCCTAAGGGGTCCCTCGGCATGTACTTAAAATTGACTAGATCCTATCTTCCTGTCTCAGACAAATAAGACAAGTTCAAACTGTTCTTTGGTCTGTTGCTTTTATAGATGACATCCTGCCTATATTTGCATATGGTCATCACGTTGGTAAATCTGTGACTGGAGGCTACGTGTACAGGGGATGTGAGTCGCCTAACCTGAATGGTCTGTACATCTTTGGGGACTTCATGAGTGGGTAAGCTACTACACCATGCTATGCACTGTCAGTTTGTCAGTATAACAATCAGTTAGAAATAAACATTGGTGTACGCTTTAGATCGGTCTTTCATGAAACATCAGAGGAGCCCCAATGATTGGATAAACCTGGCTCCCCCATTATCCTTTAATATCATCATTCAAATATTAACATAGGAACCAATCTCCTGCTTTAAAATATTTATTTTTAAGTATTGTGTACATTCAGACATTATTGGAACTGGACATTCAAAATATTATAGTGTCCATAGTCGACAAATATTGATGGAATTATAAACGAAACATCTCCCTTTTCAATGAACTTGGAGATGCTATAATAATAATAATTATCATAATAAATAATCTATTCAATCCCCATGCACGTTGTCATGTACAGGATATTACTTTAAACAAAGTAATGCCCTATTGTAACTCAATCATTTCCATCCATCGGCAGTCGTATTATGGCTTTACAAGAAGACCAGAAATCAGGAGGATGGAAAGAGAGAAGTGTGTGTATGGGCAACACGAAAACATGCTCTTTTCCCGGACTGATCAACCACCACCACAAATTCATAATCTCCTTTGCTGAAGACGAAGCAGGTAACAATAGGGAAGACCATCAACTCTCAGATTTGATTTAGTCCACATACCCATGATTTTTATTTTGGGTAAAAGTAGTACCTCCTGGTTTCACAGTACATTGCTTACTTTTTAAAGATAGACTCTGGCATATAAGGTAAAAAAAATTAAGCATTAACCTTGTACAGTTGTTAACCAAGGTTTAGGGTTAGTCGACAAAAAAGTTGTGAGCATGACTTTTTGTTATTGTAGTAGAGCATTGTGGAGCTGATCACCTCACTTATACAAAAGTCACTTCTGGGTAATCGTAATGGGATGCTAAATACACCACAACCAAGTGACTCTTTTAAGACACTGTTAGGCCTCTTGTGTTCACTCTCTCTGTATAATCTCAAGGGAACGGTGTGAGTAGCTAACCGCTTTTATTATTCTGTCTTTTCAGGAGAACTGTATTTTCTTTCTACTTCTTACCCAAGTGCAACGTCCCCATTTGGAACCATTTACAAGTTCATAGATCCTTCCAGGTAACATATAAAATCATTCTAATATTCTTAGGTAATACTGAGTGTGTTTGCACAAGTTCTGCTATTGGGTCCTGAATCCCATACTTGTACCAACCGCCTGCCTCAATGACCCCACCTGATGTGATTCCAGAGGTAGTCAGCTAGTGAATATTTATGACTGTCCTGTAGAAAATCTAAAAACCCCTCTGCACACATCAGTTGATATAGTGCAGCTCAGCACTGTTTGTTTAGCACACAGCTAGACCAATAGCAGTGCAGTCTGCTGCGTATCACGGTTAATTATAGATTGCATATAAAGGTATGGTTTATGAATATTGCCTTAATTAGTATCTGTGTTCCGTGTCCGACTTGACGCTGCTCGACTCGCACAGCTGATGAAATTACTAGACAGGATCCGATGGTTCACATTTCTTCCGTCCACATGTTGGAGGGCTTTTAGGCTCATATGGATTTCACAGTACTATGGATCGATACCATATGAGGGACTTGGGTTTGAATCTGCAGCCGCCAGACCAATACGTGGAAAATCCGGAGCGATTTGTAGAAAGCTATCGTAATCCTGTCACTCAAGGCTTTTCCTAAGTCGGTATTGGTGTTCCTTTAAGGAATTTTTTGTGTTTCAATTTGATGCAGGAGAGCACCTCCAGGAAAATGCAAGCATAAACCAATCCCAGTTAAAGTGAAGGGGAAAAAGGTTCCATTTATACCTAAAGAACGTAAGTAACCTTAACGACATTATCTGCATCTATTGTCTCTATCGTCGCTATTCATTTTACGGTGCTATTTGGGGAATCTGGCTTAAAATAATATAATATTGTTATTACTTACTGATTGAGCGCGCCTGACCAACTCTACAGAACTGGGACACACTCACACCCTTACATACCTAGTGGGTAAAGGGGTTTGATTGGTTGGTAAAGGGTTATGGTTATGGTTAGAGTTAAAATAATGTTGTGCCACTCAAACTTTTCAATATACCTAGTGGGTAAAGGGGTTTGATTGGTTGGTAAAGGGTTATGGTTATGGTTAGAGTTAAAATAATGTTGTGCCACTCAAACTTTTCAATATACCTAGTGGGTAAAGGGGTTTGATTGGTTGGTAAAGGGTTATGGTTAGGGTTAGAGTTAAAATAATGTTGTGCCACTCAAACTTTTCAATATACCTAGTGGGTAAAGGGGTTTGATTGGTTGGTAAAGGGTTATGGTTAGGGTTAGAGTTAAAATAATGTTGTGCCACTCAAACTTTTCAATATACCTAGTGGGTAAAGGGGTTTGATTGGTTGGTAAAGGGTTATGGTTAGGGTTAGAGTTAAAATAATGTTGTGCCACTCAAACTTTTCAATATACCTAGTGGGTAAAGGGGTTTGATTGGTTGGTAAAGGGTTATGGTTAGGGTTAGAGTTAAAATAATGTTGTGCCACTCAAACTTTTCAATATACCTAGTGGGTAAAGGGGTGGGATTGGTAGGGTTCTGCTGCTCCATCAAGCTATTGGCTATCTACATAAATAACTTGTTTCATGTACAATGTAGCTAATTATATCAATGTTGGATGGACTGGTCTTGGATAGACTTAAATGCGTTTTTTTTTAGGCAGGACTCATTTAATATCGTAATCTTGGCATATTTTATAGACTAAATAAGCTTGCATATAAAACTGTAAAAGGCAGTTTCCTATTTCTACATCAAACGTAATTTAAATAGAAACATACAACAGAAAGAAAAATGTCAAACATTCACACCATAGCCTTTCTTTGATTGTTTTATAAAGCTCAGTATACATGGTACATGTGGCTTTTCGGATTGAAGAGATTCCAAGTGAGATTCATGTCTTGACTAACACGTGCAATTTCAGTGACTGTGCTTGACACTAATGAAAAACCTACAAGACCTCCAATAAGGAAACTGAAATTTACTACCAAACCACCGATCACAAGTCAGACCAAACCCACTAAAGGAACTAACTCTACCTTAATGCCAAAATGGAAGTCCGATAATAAGTTCACGGTGAAGGAAAAGTTGAATGATAAGATGCCAAATAAAAACAAACTGCTGGAAAAACGCACAAATGGACAGGTGAAAAAGACGAACACTCTGAAAAGCAAACCACAAAAGAAGAAGATCCCCTTGCAGTCTCCGAAGAACACTGGGAAACCCCTCAACAATCAAAAGGCCAAAGCAAAACCTGTGAAGGCTATTTTAAAAAGGGCTAAACAACAGCAACCAAACAAACATAGGCAACCTTAAAAAAACCTCTCAGAAGCAAACTGTGGCTACATACACACTTTAACCCTCCTCCTACCAACTGGGGCCCCCGCAGACCCCAGAGGTATACTTTTTGTCATATCTCACAGGTGCTTTGTTCCATCTTTCCTAGACAAACTGTGGCTACATACACACTTTAAAGAAAGGTGTTTAAAATCAGGTATCAGTTTGGATATAAATGCTCTCGGGACCCAAGGACCAGTCAAAGCAACCAAGGCATTAAAGACCCCTCAAATGTGAAAATATTTCGGAATAAAGGACCCCACAAGGAGAAAAAAATAAATAGCAATAGATAATGCAATCTGTTCAAATAAAATTGCGTTGTTTTGTTAATAAGTTGTCTTAATTCCTTTTTGAAGTTGTCTCGTTTATGTATGAGAAATGTGCTGAAGTATGCGATGTACTAAGATGTCGGCTCACATTTTTTTTTACTAAGTATGCATAGAATATGAACGACACTGCCATATATTTGAAGTAAGATCAGAAACTGTTGTTATGTTATATGACAGCATTTGATGTAATAAAGATTATAAGAATAAGAAAGTCTAATCTAACTCAGTAGTCTAACTTTGTAGTCACCTCCAGCTTTGGGGTTAAAATTGCTATAATTTTATGAAACATACAAGTGTTAAAAATAAACCTTTCTGGACTTAAAACAGCTGTGTAGCTTTTGGCCCCTCTGTAATTTTACATGACCACAACTGATCCTAATTAAAACCAGCATAGCCAGGGTTTGCATAATGACAAGAGGCAAAGCCATTCTGAACTTTTCTGAGCAGTTTTTCTTTCTTTTTCTTCTTTGGTCAGATTCATATATCTCTCATATTCCTTTCACTCAGATTTCATTAGTTCATAATTTCATGCAACGACTTCATTGACTGTTGAGAAACCCAATTTAGGGTCAAAGAGTAATAATATTAGAATTTATACTTTATTATTATTATAAAGTCTCACATTCTACACTTGATCACACTAAGCTATATCCCATGTATAATAATGCCTAACTATTTTTACTACCCAGGGGAAAAAAGGTACAATGAATATATTTTTTTAACATGTCAGCACTTAAGTAAGTAAGTAAGTAAGTATGCCTACTACAGTTCCTCTGTATATGTTTCCGCTTGTATGTCAAAGCACTTTAGGGGGGCTGCAGGCCACAGGGCACACAGAAGATTACAGTTCATGGTAATTATGTAGGTGTTGAAATGTTTTTGATGAAACAATATTTTTCAAGGATGCTCCTGGTACCTTGAGCTTGAGAGCTGAGACGATTTTGATGTTTCTCTATGTTGTATGGAACGGTGTGTGTTTGGATCAAACGAATATCTAACTCCTATACATACAAAAACATTTTTACATACAAGTTACAAGTAATTAGCAAAAAAAAAAAAATTAAAAGGATTAGATTTAGGAAAGTTATATGAAAATGTAATTATCAAAAACAAGAACACTCGGGTACAAATATGGCTTCTATTTTTCTCTTGAAAAGAGAGATGGAAATAAATGAGTCAAGCTTCAATGTTTGTTGCAGCTTGTTCCATTTAAATGGAGAATAGAAGCTAAACACTTTCTTAGCTAGATATGTAATGCGTGAGTCTCTGAGAAGAATATAATCTACCTGGAATATTATCAGGTCTACAAAAGCACCGTTATCAAGCACTGCGATTGTGAATGAAAAGGGTACGAAATGCCTCAGCTGTGATTTAGGAAACGTGTTTACGTATTGAGTACAACTGATACGCAGTACTAATATCGATATATATATCTAAATAAATTTGATTGCTACACTCATTTAGGACACAGCAACGTTGGTTCATGAATGGTCAAGAGCTTTTAAAACATTCCGATTTTCTGCAACGGCTATATCAAGTCCTTCCATAAAGAACAAATAGACTTCTGGGAACTGTAGGTTTTTTTCTTGGCTGTCAGACAGGCTGCGTGGATGTATCATTTAACCTTCCACTAACGAGAAACGCGTAAGGTGGTGACACAAGTCGGCATGAAATGACTGGCCTTTTGCACACAACCCAAATGAGGGCCTACCTAGCTTGAGTGTTTTCTTATCATCGTGAAGTCTGCAATCAGCAGTGACCGTTTCAAGGTATGCACAGTTTGATGTGTAACAACAAAAGTGGCTAGCTTTGATGCAGTGTTCAAACTATGTGCCGAAAGCTCGTTTAACCTTTACAGTAGACTTTAAGATGCTGATGATACAGAGGAACATTACTCAAAATTAAGAAATGCAATTTTTAAGAAATGCAATTTTAATGAGGGCTGATTTTGAATCAACACTTTTTCAAACAATATTTTGTGTGTTCAATGCATGTTATTTATTTATTGTCAAATATTCCATAGGATCATATATGCCTGATATACTATTTTAAATTATATTGAGGTATATATATATATATGTTATATTATATTAAGTTATACAACAAAACCATAAAAGAACTTTTGATATTACATTGAACCAGTTGAGCTTTTGGATTATTTTAAAATAAGAATGGCAGTGTGCCATAACCCCTACTCATAATTCATAGTGGCATAGATAGGTCTCAGCTTTATGTGACATTTAACACAAGACTGGCATTTACACGGACTTTAAAATGATGGACTATTTATGCCAGAAAAAACAGTCAGCTTGTGACCCACATTTCAACTTGAAACAGACCAACATGAATTATTGATGGAATTTGACATCCCCTCCGTATCAGTACAAAGATGAGCCAACAAAATTAATTTTGAAATGTATTCATGTGAGTTTTGATGTTTTTACAGATGTGATTTGTTTATTGTAATCTCAAAGAGTTTAATAGACAGGAAAGACTATTTTCAGTGATATCCAATCCATCTCAAACAACTGCAAGTTATAAAACCAGATGTACAATAATGTACACATAGTATTGTATATTTAAGGTGAAACGAATCAAACATTATTAAATTGAAAAAGGAGTTAGTTTTGATTCAGTACCATTCATTTTGACCAGATTGTGTGTTGGGCCCTTTGTGAAAGCTGACAAGCTGCCGTAAATAAACAACACTAAACAAGAAATTGTCAATAGAAATGTTTTTATTGAAGAAATTTGTGATATCCTTTCATCATACTCAAGTACCAGTATAGGGATATTTTTCCCTCAACAGTTTAAGAGCACATCTCATGTTATTTTAAGTAAGAAAGTGTATCTGTGCATTCCATTGATTCAGCCATGGATCAAAACAAAATCTATGGCCGATTTTCTCGTATCCGATCTGATCTCTTATAATATATTTTGTATAAGTCGTTTTCTTAGTTTTTGTGTGTTAATGATAAATCTAGCAGCAATCATCTTTCTAAGAAAGAAGTTTAAGTCAAAACTATACTCCCTACGTCAGTAATTCGTTTTATTTGTGTGTTTGAGTCTCTCTCTCTCTCTCTCTCTCTCTCTCTCTCTCTCTCTCTCTCTCTCTCTCTCTCTCTCTCTCTCTCTCTCTCTCTCTCTCTCTCTCTCTCTCTCTCTCTCTCTCTCTCTCTCTCTCTCTCTCTCTCTCTCTCTCTCTCTCTCTCTCTCTCTCTCTCTCTCTCTCTCTCTCTCTCTCTCTCCTCTCTCTCTCTCTCTCTCTCTCTCTCTCTCTCTCTCTCTCTCTCTCTCTCTCTCTCTCTCTCTCTCTCTCTCTCTCTCTCTCTCTCTCTCTCTCTCTCTCTCTCTCTCTCTCTCTCTCTCTCTCTCTCTCTCAACGCACGACCTGAAGCACACCGTCTCCAACCTGCAGAATACCTGTCTTCTTGACAATGTACATCTGTCCAAATAAAGGGGATTTTTTATAAATGCTCTTATCTTCAAGTTTGCACATGCGATAGCTGTTTTAAAGAAAAGGAGAGAAGAAGAACAAAAAGTCAAATATGGCTAAAATTTGGACAAATATATATTAAGATATAATCACTTCCAAAGTTAAATGTTTTATGTATTCTATCTGAGTTTGAGCCTACAGGTTAATGTTGTAACATTGTTAACAAGTAACAATGTTAGCTTAATTACTTTTTCAGAACTTCCAGAGTCTCCTGCCGATTCTTAATGCCTGTTTCTGGGTCAACAGTTGTGAAAATGCATCTAAAAATAACAAAGATCCTGGGTTAGATTGCAAAAGTATAAAATATTCAGAGGTCTACAAGGGTTCCTAATACTACTAATTAATTATTGTGGTTGTGAAAATGTACTTAAAGATCATACTCATTTTAGTAGCAGTTTTTATGATTAGTTTTTCCCCATCCTGCGTTTATCGGTATTTGCTAATATGAGTGCCACGTGAGTATGATTGAGCAACAACATTTCTAAACTATCGAGCAGCAACATTTCTAAACTATCGAGCAGCAACATTTCTAAACTATCGAGCAGCAACATTTCTAAACTATCGAGCAGCAACATTTCTAAACTATTTCCCAAACCATATTTATAAGGCACTTTGTTGTAAGATGTCTTTGGTGAAAAAGAAACCCTTATTCCTAGGTTGATTTAAAAACAAAATGTGACAGGAGATATTTTTTGTCAAGTAAGCGACCTCGAGCTCTATTAAGGCACAGCTTAACTGGATGGCAAGCTCAAGCTTTTTACCCTCAAAGCCCAGTACATCAACCCAAGTGAGAGAGGAGGTTGAGATGGAAGCGAGAAGGGTAAGGAAGAACTGGTATGCGAGTGTGAGGGTAACAATAAGTTCAAACCAAAACCAATTCTGGTTCCTACTTGAGGACCACGGCTAAATGAAATATGAAATTTCTGAGGCAGAGAGAGATGAACTTCCGGAAACAACTTACCTTCCACATGCCATAACACGTTGTAATCGCACGTTGCCAATCTGGATCTCTGCCCAAGAGTCCTATGAAAATGATTAAAGGCAATATTTCGAAAAAAAGCTATTCAAATACAGCATTAAGTCACAGCCTACAGTTGCACACCTACAAAATATTAATTCACTTGGGGTCAGAATTGATTATTGGCATGCTAATACAATATGAACCTTTTAGGCCTCTCAGGAAATCTGGAAGAGTTCTCTTAAGAGTTCAAACTCAAAAAGATAAAGCAGCATTACTATGTAGCCACTATTAAACAAACAGCTGGAACAAACTTCCTGAAACTCTGAGACTCACTGTAAGCCTGCCTACTTTTAAATACAGATTAAAAACATAGATGTTCTCGGTTTCTCTTTGCCATTTTATTTCTCCTATTATAATTGATTTTATTTCTTTCGTATTTTGTATGTTCCTGATTGCCTTATGTAAAGCACATTGAATTGCCAACATGTATGAAATGTGCTATACAAATAAATTTGGCTTTGACTTTGACTTGACCTAACTTTGGTCGACTTGGACTTGACCTAACTTTGG
>CM030181.1:2561689-2645978 GCA_017639675.1 Aplochiton taeniatus | reverse complement strand
CTTTGGTCGACTTGACTTGACCTAACTTTGTCGACTTGGACTTGACCTAACTTTGGTCAACTCCTGTTTTAAACGTGCTTTATAAATAAACTTGATTTGATTAATATACAAGTACGAGGATTTAAATTATATTATTATTATTATTATTATTATTATTATTATCTTACTCCTCAAATGCTTCACAGCCACTGACAACGATGCTGGGTCTAAACTGGTTGACTGTGACGTCATAATCCAGGTGGCTGCTCAGATCTTTCACGGAGGCTTCAGACAGCAGCATGATGGGTCCACTGTCTGGGTATGCCATCTAGGGGTGCATTTCAAATAAACGATGATGATTATATATACACTTTTTAAAAGCTCATGATGTGGATCTAATCTTATTTCGATTCTAATTTAAGCCCCCCCCAAAAAAATGTAATCCAAGTATGTTCTTCAGAGGTCCTAGGAAGACCTTATCAAATCAGTCAGCACATGAGTCTAGGAGCATAAAGACTTTCATACAACAATGGTGGCTTCATCTGAGTATTTTATATCACTAATAATACAAAGGGAAAAAGTTGACAATGTATGGCGATTAGCAATGAAAAGGATTTGAAAATATGATAAAGAAATAGTCTACCTCTGTGTTTTTAGGATATAGAGGCTCTTTGTCTGCCGATTTCCGGGGTTTCATGCCGAGTTCAAAGTGCACCAGGCGAAAGTTTTCTCCCCTTTGAGGTACTGAGTGACCCAGCTCGCGGCGGCATCCCACAGTCTCTGCCTTGAACGTTCGGAGCTAAAAACTCTGAAAAGACGAGCAAGACAAACACTAATATGTTTGGAATTATGTTTAAAATGTATTACAAGGAAGCGAGGAAATTTTTTTCTTGGTATTGATTTATTTTAGACTGTTTGGTGCAGCAGTTAGGACCAGGGATTTGGATCAAATTCAAAGAATATAAATGATTGACTGCATTGAACAGTTTTCTTGGTTCAGCCACAATTTAAAAAGAGAGAGTGAACCCTGGGCAAACATCAAGTTTCTCCCTGCCGCCTGGCTGTCCAGCGTATAATGGCAAAGCCAGATAAAAGTGTGCAGACAAGATGTTAATCTTTTTTGTCTGTGCTGCAGGTACACAGTATGCAATTAGACAATATGATGATGTGAGTGCGAAAATAACCTGCAGTTGATGACTCGGTTGTCTTTCAGCTGGAAGGGCAACCTTAGCTCTTCCATATCAGGGCCCTTAAGGCACACTAGTCCCTCATCAACGGTCAGCGACACCAACACCAGGCTAGGCTCCTGCCGACCTGTCACCATATGACCGTCCTCAGTTATAACCAGCCAATGTCTGCAATGTAAGACAGAGATAGAATGACACATACGCACGCGCACGCGCGCGCGCGCACACACACACATACACACACACACACACACACACACACTTCGTAATGATTCATTGTATCAATTTATATATTTTTACACTTGATCACGATTACCAACTCAGCCTGGCACTTGGCCTAGATGGAGGTAACATTAGGATACAAAGCGCTTGGGTAATCAGTAAACCAACACTTGATTTCATGTGCGGACAGAGTGATCAAGGTTCATAAAAACAGAACGTCACTAAATGATAGTTGCATGCTTTTTATGAGCCATACGCCCCGCGCAACACTTACCTGTCCAAAAGTTCACCATACTTCAGGCCAAGTTTCTGACACTCTGCAAGGGACACAGACACTGCTTTACCCGATTTTAAAGGGTGAATGAGCAACTGCGACACAAACCCCACGCGGGTAACTTTTTCTGGCTTAACAAAGTACTTGTATGCTAGTCCAAGACCAAGTGCAGAAACACCAGCTCCGGCAATTATCAGTAGAGTGTTTTTATTTTGCGTTAAGGCATCGACCAACCGCTTTACGGGATCCATGTTAATGTCGTCCGAGACTGAGAAGGCACTGAATTTCAATCGCCCCGTGAAGAAGGGGGTTTGTCCAAATGACGTTGCATTAGGGCTTGTTCCAGAGAGTCACCCTTTTGACCATTTCGGACTGCCAATATTACAGGCTGCTGGAGATTATATTAATACTGGACCGTCGCTACAGATTTTTTTTAATGACACACTATTTATGACTTTTTTCAGAATAGGCCTACTGCGTGCTAAAACATTCACCTGACGCGGACAGTGTGCTAAATGACTTCTGTAAATGAGCTAGTTTTAATTTGCAATAATGCAAATTCATTGGCATAAATAAACAAATGGATAGTCTTTTAAAATAAAAAATATATATATAATAGTAATAATAATAATTTATATACAATACGTATTAAGATATTTTTCACAAAGACTATATAATATATATAGTCTTTGTAAAAAATATCTTAATACGTATTGTATATAAATTATTATTATTACTATTATATATATTTTTTATTACTTAAAACTTTTTTATTTTTTACTATTATATATATATATATATATATATATATATATATATATATATATATATGACGTAATGTCATATCCGACCAACTAAGTGAGACTATTTCTGTCCTTATGACACACTGAGGTAAGATCCATGGACAAAACAGGGCAAACCTAGCAAACAGCAGATGCTGGCGCCACAGGGAATCAATACAGGGACTTGTCAAATGGAAGGTCCTCCTTCTGTTGCTTTTCAGTACAGGGTTAAAGGCTCACGGCACGCTGTATTCGCTGGCACAAACCCAGTTGTTGTTGGCTTTGATGTTGCAATGGCAAGCACATTTGATAAAATGGCAGAATATAACTCATTTCATTCTGTTCTTGTTTTATGTGTTCGTCTGTTTTAACTCTTAAACAGAATAATCACTGCGTTAAATTAAAAAATGTCATCTTCTCGAATACCTGTAAAATGCATATGTTTGATGTCACACTATTTAACTCCTCGTTATGTTAAGTGGGCTATTCAATATCTCAACAAACCGATTGAAGTAAAATCAACGTTGAAACTCTAAAACATGACACAAATGGCTACGGAATACTGTCACCTCAGAGTTTGGCATTTGTCATCTGTGTTACATTTATAACATTTGGCATAAAATGTGTGATGTGACTATCTTGGATTGGAGTCTTATCATAACTCCTGTGGGGTCACCATCTGGACAAACCTGGTATAATTATATACATTGAGCACATATAAAAACATAACACAATGGGCCTCTACAGGGACATCTGAAACATAGTTAAGATATCGGATGCTCATAAAATAACAGGCTATACAGTTGTTTAATACGTGTTTCAGTAATTCCAATTAGATCAAGTGTAATGGATTCAATGTATTATTCGTCATTTTTAATAATCATCATTAAAATACAGTATTCATTGAAACTAAACAATCTGAAGTTCTTGGAAATTAAAAAAAAACATAAATAATAGTCTATACTCACATATTCAATTGTAGAGTGAGCATTCATGCATCTAATCGTTCTTTAGAATTACACTAGCTAAATGTATTCAATGTGAAGTGAATGTCAGTGCAACTGACTTTGGTAGGCCTATATCTTTTGTGATAAGATCCAATTTTAAACTGGAATAGTACTTAGATACTGTATCATCCTATAATGCTAAATGCCTGTTGGTCCCATACTATGACATATAGCACGAGCACCTTTTGTTTATCCATAAAAGCAGAATATGCTTTAATATATATATACTGAATGTCAAGTTCCCGTCCCTTGTGACACCCTATACAAGACTGAATAAATGTAATAGGCACTGGCGTTTTATAATGATGCATAGTTCTACTGGTCATCATACGAGTTCAGACAGAGCTGCGTCTCTTGGCGAACGACCTGAAGGGCGAGAGGAAGTTCAGGCCAGCCGCGATGGAGCTGATGCTGGTGCACTGTCGTGGGCCACAAATGCACCCAGACGAGCCGGGCTCCACAAAGTGCGGCGATATACCCGTCTGCTCCATATAGGGGTCAGAGAAGGAGAGGTCATAAGGGTTGATCATTGATAAGGAACCCTGTGTTTTCTCTTCGCCCCCGTACCACAGGCAAGAGCATATTGTCTGGAAATGGAGCACCTCGGTGTAATAGCCCTTTAGGCCTCGGCGTTTGTTGCTGTTGCCGATGTGTTTCCTTTCAGGAATATAGCAGGGACAGGCCCGGAGTGGTCGAGCTTCCCCTCTGGGCTGGCCTATGGTGAACAGCAGGGCTTTCTTCTGCTCCGCGTCCTTCCGCTCGTCCTCGGCGTTCATGGTGAGGAAACGTAGGACTACCAGGTTCAGGAAGGCTCCTATGACGGTCAGACCGGTCAGGATGTAGACGAAGCAGAAGACCACGTACCGTGGCTCGTTCTGCAGGGCATGGTCCCGCTGCAGAGCCACGTAGTCACCGAAACCAATAGTGGTGAGAGTGATGAAACAGTAGTAGAAAGCGTGAAAAAAACTCCAGCCTTCTGCGTGGGAAAATGCCACGGCTCCCACACACAACGTGCTGGCGCAGGAGACAAAGCCCACGGTCACCATGTTTGCCATCGAGACTTCGGTTTGACGCATTCGAAGGCATTTTTTAGCTCTGTGCAGTAGATACCTGACGAGCGTGTTGATGCGCTCCCCGAGGCTCTGAAACATGACCAAGGTGAGCGGGATCCCTAGGAGGGCATAGCACATACAGAACATCTTCCCTGAGTCGCTGCTGGGAGCTGCATGTCCATAGCCTAAAGCAAAAGACAGGAGAGGTCAGAAAGTCAATATATGGATTAAATGAACATTGTGAGGATAATTTAACAGTTTTTTTTTCCCACTTTTTTAATTATTATTATTATTATGATTATTATTTATACTACTGATGTATGTTTTGCCATGAATAAAAAAATATGCACTTTCGATTTTGGAAGGTAGCTATCTGTACATGTAGCCTATAGACCCATGCAGCCTTGAAGTGAAATATACCACGTATAGCCGGTTACTTTCATCTCTTTTCCATAATAGATAGGCTTTATGTTCACAACACAGATATTTTTTGTTACTATAGAACACTGTTAAAGGCACTGTTAAAACTTGCTGTAAATAATACAATTGGTAGTTGATAGTATGCTGTGACTTGATAGGTACAGTCTTGTAGTTGATTAGGATGCGGCTATATCATATTATCGTTTGTTAGAAAACATTTAAGGAAGTTGCTTACCTATTGTTGTTATCACAGTGATGGCAAAATAAAACGACCCGGCGAATTTCCATTGCACTCCTGCTTTGTGGGGTTTCAGTTGCAAAACCACTTGTTCCAGTTCGTCAAAATTCCCTTTCGTCAAGTTAAATTTGCGCATAAGCTCATATTTTCTAATGTCCAGCTTCCTCTTTTGTGTTTTTTCCTGTTTGGATTCCAAATTATCGAACACAGCGGCTCCGATAAACAAGTAGGTTAAGATGCTGATGATGAGGGCAATGGTCCTTAGGTTCTGCCTCTTCATTATAAAGGCATTTAAAAGTTATTTGTGTCATTTACTAACACGAATTTAGCACTTACTACCATCCCGTGATAATATAAGTCGCGCTTCTTTCGAGAGGCGCGCAACTGATAAGGAGCTGTTCTTTCAGCACCACACTACCTCAGCCCCCACATCGCAGTTGGGTGCAACTCTATTTGGACTATTCGTCACACGAGTTTATATTTAGACGCTGCATAGACAAATAGATATAATTACACTTCGAGGGTCCTGGTTTTCAAGAGTTTCAGCGTCATTCTTTATTTTCATCTATATAGAATGTATTCTCACACGCATTTTAGAACTTTCATTTTGGTTGGGGCAAGACGTTTCATTTGATGCTGTGAGCTATGATCTGCTGCCACAACAACGCACCCAGAGCCTGTCTCAGTTAAAAATGCAAGTTTCCTGAGAGCAGTCATCAATTCTAAATGGACTGACATTCTCCAGATTTCACACTAGTGCTTAACGTTTTCAAATGATATCTAGCCTGTGTCTGCTTTGACCTGAAGAGACAACATTTGCTCTTGCCTGTTCAAACAAATAAGGCGTCCTGGCCTCATAAGTTGTCTAGCAACATAATTTGCCAACCATCTAGTCCCTTGATAAATATTTACATCTAAAAGACAAATCTTTTTCACCCCGCTGTGTAGAAACATTATCAGCGTACTTGAGATAGATTACCCCTAAAAGATAATCAAAAATAATTTAAACCAGTATGATTGAGTGTTTATTACTCGGTATACAACAGGTTTACAAATCTGCAAAGCACAAAACAGTGCAAGGTAACCTAGAAAGCTATAATGTCTCTTTGGTTTTAAACAGTCACAATAGCCGTATTCGTTGTCAAATCTAAAGCAAAAGCTTTGATGGTCTGGTCAAGTGTTTGGGTGCCAAGCGCTTTAGTTCTGTAGTTGTAACTAACTAGTCAAGGCCCCAGGATGCATGGGATTTGCTCCAATGTGGCCTATATCTTACCAAACATTGAGTAAGCACAAACACTCTAGGCTTAGATCAAGTGAAAGCGATAAAGTGACATTTCCAAATAGATCAAAACATATGAAGATTAGACATTTTATTAAAAGATTATCGTTGAGTCAGGACTTCAAGGAAGTGCTCAATTTGATATGGGAAAAAGTGGTGAGTTAATATAAAGTATGATATGTAAACAGTGTGCGAAATATGTGTTAAATATATCGTTTTAAATCTATCATTAGTAGGGCATGATGCATCCATAGATTGTAATCTGTACAAAACAAAAATCAATCCATTTTATTTTGGAAATATACCAACTCATTATTAAGAGATAATATGCCCTGTCACTGTAATATTTGAGAAAAAAAAGTACATATGCTTTTTTCATCATCATAGTAAATAGATTAGCATTAGCATGTTTATGCATAAATTAAGTTCAATAATAAAAGAACAGCCCTCTTTCAGTACAATGAGAAGATAAAACACCTTTGATGTTCGGTTTTATTCAAGGAAAACACAGAGTTGTTTGAGTTCTAAATCGTGACAACATCCTTGGAAGACGTCCATTTTGTTTGTTTTTTCTCACAGGGACTCAAACTCATCCACTCTCTGCTTGGTGTTGCCTTGGCGAATCTGCCGCAGTGTCTTGTACTTATCGCGGCCGGCACGCATGTTCTCCGTGTGGAGCAGATCGTTCTGCGTCTTCTTGCTGTCATCTCTGGCGTCTGCCAACTCTGAGCTCAGGGCCTGGGAGAGATGCCATGCAGCGTTAATAAGCACAGTGCACGTATCGCCCACACCAACCCTATTGTGTATTACCACAACATTGCTATTTATCCTTTTTTACAATGGTTAATATGTTGTTGTTGTTTTTTTCACTTCCTTCTCAGGAAAAGGCTTTGCTTAAGAATATCAGCCAGTATCTGCCAAACATGCATACCAACTGCAGGTATCTGCCAAACATGCATACCAACTACAGGTATCTGCCAAACATGCATACCAACTACAGGTATCTGCCAAACATGCATACCAACTGCAGGTATCTGCCAAACATGCATACCAACTACAGGTATCTGCCAAACATGCATACCAACTACAGGTATCTGCCAAACATGCATACCAACTATAGGTATCTGCCAAACATGCATACCAACTACAGGTATCTGCCAAACATGCATACCAACTACAGGTATCTACCAAACATGCATACCAACTACAGGTATCTGCCAAACATGCACACCAACCATCACGTCGACTGCTGACTCATGCACAATTACAAAACGCCTAGCGGCGCCCTGCAAGTCCCAAACTCCACTCCCTACGCTATGAGGTGCGCTTCCCAAACGACAACACACGCTCCCCTTCATCGTTGCCAGCCACAGTCCTAACCCTAACCCTAACCCTAACCCGGCGTGCGGTCCTGATCCTCTCCTCACCAGAAGCTGTTTCTGCAGGCGCTCGTTCTTCTCCGCCTCGGTGACGCGCTCCTCCTCTTGGCGGTGGTCGTCGATCCCCTGGGAGGTCAGCTCCGCGCTGTAGGTGCTGTTCTCCTCGCTGTTCTCATGGCTCTCCTCGTGGTCGCTCTCGCTCCCTGAGGAGGAGGATGAGGGGGGGGAGGAGGCAGGAGCAGGGGCCGGAGGAGCTGCCATTACCGAGTGGAGCTCCTCTTTCGTTTTCAGTAGATCCTCCTGCACCTCGATGGCCTTTAAAGGAGTGCATAAAGAGATTTGAACAAAAAGGATGGTTCACACTTTTCGCATTGAAACAGTTGGACAGTTGTGTCATCGACGTGGCTATAGGTTGACAACTGTTATTCGTTCCTGGCTGAGGGGATTGTACAGGTGTGTGAGGTGTCCTTGCATCCTCTTGTGTGTTTTTAGGAAGCCCTCTCACCCTGCTGTGCCACGTATCAGCCTCCTCATCCTTAAGTCTCTTGGCCTCCTCCAGCAGGGCGATCTTTGCAGTGTATTCAGCCAGCTCAGCAGCCTAACAAAGAAAGAGAGGTTGAGAGAGAGAGAGAGAGACGAGAGGCGACAGGCGAGAGAGAGAGAGAGAGAGAGAGAGAGAGAGAGAGAGAGAGAGAGAGAGAGAGAGAGAGAGAGAGAGAGCGAGAGAGAGAGAGAGAGAGAGTGAGAGAGAGAGAGAGAGAGAGAGACAGAGAGAAAGACAGAGACAAGAGTTAACTACTTAACTAATGTTGAGAAACTTCAACATGAAGTATACAAACAACACTTTTAGAAACGTGTAAAGGTTGGACGAATGTATGTCATTATGTCACGTAATCACACATTACGTAAAAAGAAGTGCAGATAAAGATCCAGGGACAGATTGCTGTTACAACCGAATTATGACAAGTATGGGACAGAAGCCTAGAACCAATGCGCTTTCTTCCAGTGGCCTTAAAATGGCTGACTTATAGCCAAATATCATGTTGTCATGGGTAACAACATACAGTCATCAGCTTAGGTTATTGATTTCTTTGGTTCTGTTTAATAGTCTACGGGTATACAAATACATTTTCACAGGAGATTATGAATGAATTCATTTAACTAGGCCAAAAGTACACCAATAAACTGTCACTATAGACTATTGCCTGAAATATATTTTTATTTCATTTAATGAATAGGATGCGTGTCCATTCTACCTCTTACATTTCTATGGTTCTTAACTATCTTACCATGTTTTCCTGGCTCTTGATCTGGTCCTCTGCCTGCCTGGCCAGCTCATCCTTAGCTCGGAGAGCCTCCAGCCTCTCGGCCTCCAGGCGTGCCGCCTCCATCTCTACCTTCTTGCGCTCCTCCTCTAAACGTCTAGCCCTCTCCAGCTGTTCCTCCAGCTCTATAAAAATGGCAAGGGAAGCACCAGAATCAGGGTCAGGTTGTGTTTAAAAAAAAAATCTCTGTTTAATGCCATTTAATTATTTAGACCTGTGGGTAATACAGTTTACTTGACTGGAGCTGTTGTGTACAAGATGTGTTTGTATCTCGTCTTAACAAGACCTAAAATCTCTCATTCTCTTTATAAAAAAATGTAAAGAAAATGCAAAGACATTTTTGGGGGCATTTTTTATGTCAGGAAGGAGAAACAAATAACCAGTAGGTGGCAGCCGAGGGCCGTATCTGTGTTAAGTCTATCTATGGTCCATTTTTTCCCTCAGCTCACAAATAACCAGTAGGTGGCAGCATAGGGCTGTATCTGTGTTAACCCTCTATGGCATAGGTGTCAAACTCTGGCCCGCGGGCCAAATTTGGCCCGCGAGGTAATTATATTTGGCCCACGAGACAATACCAAATTACTACTTTTAATTTAATAAACGAATGCCATTGATGTGTTTTTTCATTTGAAATTCGATTTTGCATGTCTCCACTATTAAATTATATATTGTATGGTAATAAGCGATGCTTGTTCTATATTCAATGTTAAAGCAAAACTTTTTTGGGTCCATATTAAAAGGTTAATTTGTTCAATGTTGGCCCGTGACTTTGTTCAGGTTTTACATTTTGGCCCACTGGGTATTTGAGTTTGACACCCCTGCTCTATGGTATGATGTTGCCTCTAGGCAACATGCCCCTTTTTGTCCTTTTACATTCACACGATACATCCCCAATTATGATGCAATATTTTGAAAAAGAGGCAGGACCATAAGGAACCAATAGCAATGTTTGAATTTGTCACATGACTCTCTGGAGGCCATGCTGAAGACCTTTTTTTGCAGACTGTCCCACAAGGATCAGCTCAGCAATTTCTCTCCACAAAAATTGTCTGAAAACGTCATTTCCTGCCCTTTTTCAGTCTGGAAAAAAATGTATGAGGATGAGAATGAGGATCAGGATGAGGATGAGAATGAGGATCAGGATGAGGATGAGGATGAGAATGAGAATGAGGATGAGGACAGTGAGGGTGAAAGTGCAGCGACAGGTATTACCAGTATAATATAGGGTGTAAAATGCATGGATAATTCATTAATTATTGCCTTATCTTGTTATTTTTGATAGCATGCTTAAGACATTTGTTTGTTTTTCAGTTCCTCTTCAACATGCACCAAAAGGGCCAAGAGATTGGAGTGGAAAAATTGCAGGCGCATCCTTCCAGTCCCACAATGGAAAGGCAGTCTTCCAAATGCCACAGAAATGAAGTCTCCAATTGAATACTTCAGGGACAACCTGCTAACTAAAACCTGCATTGAGAACATGGTGAACCAGACAAACCTCTATGCTGTCCAATGTGATCCAGGAAAGCCACTTAATGTTACTTGCTGTGAAATGGAGAAGTTTATTGGCATCCGTTTTTATATGTCCATTTATGGGCTGCCAGGATCCCGTATGTATTGGAATTCGACCACAAGAGTTGACTGTGTGGCCGATACCATGACGATGCATTGTTGGGAGGCTATAAAACGCAACATTCATTTCGCAGATAACACGCAGCTAATTCCTTGTGGACAGCCTGGCTATGACCAGCTTCAGAAGGTGCGTCCTCTTCTGACATCACTCCTTGAAAGCTTCCAAGCAATTCCAATGGATGAGAGGCTCTGTGTGGATGAGCAAATCGTGCCATTTAAGGGAGAAGTGCCTGAAGCAGTACAACCCTAAAAACCAAAGCGCTGGGGGTACAAAATATATGTCTTGACAGACAACAATGGGATCGCCTACAACTTCGAAGTGCACACAGGCCCAATCTCTCCAATGGATGGCATGCCAGATATTGGGGCAAGTGGCAACATCGTTCTGCGACTTGCGAGCATCATCCCAGGCAACCAATCCCACAAGCTGTTCTTTGATAACTGGTTCACCAGTGTAGATCTCCAGACCATTGTCCAAAAGAGAAAGATCCACTGTGTTGGAACAGTGCGGCAGAATCGACTGGTAGGGTGCAGCTTCTCCGAGGATAAAGTCATGAAGAAGAAAGGCAGGGGAGCCTTTGAAGAGAAAGCCACAAGCCATGATGGAGTCCAACTCAGGGCAGTGAAATGGCATGATAATCGTGCTGTCCATCTCCTCTCAACCTTTGCCTCAGCCAACCCAACGGTCTCCGTGCAAAGATGGGATAAGAAAAAAAAAGAAGTAGTGCAGGTTACCTGCCCAAGTGTCGTGATTGCCTACAATAAGAGTATGGGAGGAGTGGATCTTCTAGATTCGCTGATTGCTCTCTACAGAACAAAGGTCAGGTCAAGGAAGTGGTATCACAAGATCGTGTTCCACATGATGGACTTCACTCTAGTGAATGCGTGGCTCTTGTACCGCAGGGACTGCAGGGATTGCGGCATCCCGAAGAAAGAAGTGTACAGCTTGCTGAAATTCAAAGCCGAAATTGCAAGTTGCCTTTGCAACGAGAGGAAGGTCCTGAAGAAGAGGGGGAGACCATCACAGAATGTTAACGGAGACCTGGCTGCGAAGAAGCGCAGATGTCCTGCCTCATCAGTGCCATCAACACCTGTGCGTCAGGACAACACTGACCATTGGCCTGTGTGGGTAGAGAAAAAGGGCCGGTGCAAATACCCTGCCTGTAAAGGTGTAGTGAAAGTGCAGTGTTCAAAGTGTGTTACTTACCTATGCTTCACTGCTGAGAAGAACTGCTTCATGAATTTCCATAAGCAGTGAGATTGTTTTGTCAAATGGCTCATGTAAAGTTTGATGAAATATGCTTAGACTCTTCAACGCATTCATTCCAATAGGTTGTTCCACAATGGTACAATGTTGCCTGCAGGCAGCATTCAGACATGTAATCTTGTTAAAATATTAAAAAGAGCTATTTTCATATTTTAAGTGGCATGTATTTTAACCTATTGAGGCTATTTAACATTTTCGATGTGTTTTTAAGTAAACTTTGTTCAAATTTGAAACAATAACTCTCTTTTTTCATTACTTACCATTATGGTACAGTGTTGCCTCAAGGCAACGCACGCCAAAAAATGCCCCCCCAAAAATTATTTCTTGAAAATGTCTTTAGATTACGTTTATTTGGTCGATTCTACAACAAAAAAACACTCCAAACATTTTTTCCCCAACTGGCATCATAATGCGTACCATAGAGGGTTAAGTCTATCTGTGGTCCATTTTTCCCCTCAGCTCACAAATAATCAGTAGGTGGCAGCAGAGGGCCGTATCTGTGTTGAGTCCATTTTCCCCCTCACCTTTCTCTGCCCTCTTCGTTGTTTCCTCAAACTGGGTGAGCCTTGTCATTAGGGCCAGCTTCTCTTTCTCCATCTGTTCTTTCTCTTTTTCCATCGCCTCTCTTTTCTTCTTTTCATTCTCTAATTGAGTCCTGTAGGGGTTGGGGGGAGATGTTACAATCTTAAAAAAAAAGTTATTGACAGTTTAGACTATTAAAAACATTCAACCATAGTTGAACTATCACTAGACACATCATTTTGTATACACCAATGGCTTAAAATGCAATGTGCAATGGCCTAATGGCAAATATTTCCACGTTACATTTTTATTTAATTGTTTTTAAGGAGTCAAAAAACATTACTGTCATTTTCAAGTCCTTTCATCATTTTTAACCACTGCTTCTTTCAGCCAGCCCCACCAGGGTTCTGGGTACGAATGAACTGGACCAAATCAGTTCAAACTGGTTCAAACTGGTTCAAACTGGTGCAAACCAGTCCAGTCTGTCAGTTTGATATTTGTGCCTCACCTCTCCATCTGTCTGGCGTGTTTTTCTTCTCTGGCCTGAGCCTTCATCTGCTGCACCTCGATGGTGTCAGCTTTACGGCGACGCATGTACAGCTCATGGTTTCCCATGCAGAGCTGCAGGATGCCCTTGTTGATGCGCAGGCGAGGTGCGTAAAATACAAAGTCCTGCAAAAAAAACGTGGACGGGAGGAATTTTGAGTGAATTCAAACGTTAGCTGATTTCTCACCATTTAACCAGCAGTTTCAGTGAAAACAATCTCTGCAGGTAAATATTGAATTGGATTAATAGAAACTGCAAATGGAAGGGAATGTCCTTGACAGAGGACACATATAACACTCATACGATACTTACTGGAGCTTTCTTATCTAAGGGCTTGATAACGAATTTCCTATCATTAAATGAAATGTTCCTAATTTCACTCCACGGGAATCCAATCTTTGGAGTCAGTCTGGAAGACAAAACCGTGGAACGGAGACATAGTGAAACACAAATAATAGATTGTACTTCACCTTTCTGAATGTTGGTCGGTACACAGAGGGCTTTGAAAGGTTTTCACGTTCCCATGAAAATGTTCCTAATGCCCTCTTGATGGCCCATTCATCACAGGGTTGCCTTAAATCCTTCCCACCTTTCCCATACTTAACTACGGCCTTTTATTCAAAGCATGCAGGCTCTAATGTATAATATTAGCATGAGAAGTGGGCCGATGAACTCTTCCAACCATGCAGTCTACCATAGGACAGCCCTGGCTGTGGTTGGAGGCAACAGGGGTCAATGACTGGAAAGGTTTTGCCCTGGTCTGTTGCTCTACTCAACAAGGTCTAGCAAGGTTTATCACCTCAAAGCATACAACTACTGAGAGTTCACATGTGAGACCATTCATTGTACATTTGAAAGTGCTTTCTTTCTTTCTTTCTTTCTTTCTTTCTTTCTTTCATTCATTTGTTGATTTACCTGTCATCTTTTTCATAAATGTTGAGTCCGAGAGCATCCACACCAAGCCACAGATCTGTACCCTTCCTGTTCTTGATCTCAAAGTAGTTGACTCCGTACATTTCCAGGTCCTGGCCGATCTTTAGATATTCCAGCATGGCGTCTTCCCTTTAAGCAAGGGATTAGTCAAACAAGACAAAAACGTATTTGTGTGGAGTCTAAACATAATCACAGATAAAGCCTCATTTATTTTTAACATTGATCCTTCGATTACAATTTGTTTCCAAATCCAAATGCAGTGTTGAGTCTTAGCTGAAAAAAGGTGGGCCCGTCATTTGAACTGATCAGTTTATTTGGCTTACCTCTAAATGCCATTTTATAATAACCTTTAAGGCCTAAACTACAAGCTAATTTGTCTACTTTTCTAGTCTCAAATTAATTCCCGCAGTTCAAACCCTATAAATAACGATAATCAGGGCGCTAACTCACTTCAGCATTGACCTGTGCTCCTCGTGCCAGACCTGGATCCGCTTCTCCCACTGCTCCTTGGACAGCTTGTGTTGGTCCAGAACTCTAAGATCAAAGGTCAAAAGGTCAAGGTTCATCGACATTAGATCAACCTGGTACGCATAATAACCAAAATATCACACACCATGCTGTCCGGTATAGCATCGTACTTTAGGTACTTTTCCTAAACGAGTTTACATCAAGTGCTTTCACATCATCAGTTTATACTAACAACGCAATACATCATAGCTTCCAGCTGCCACTGGGGAGATAATTTAACAATCGTTTAAGTTCATCAGTCCCGGTATATTTCAACGGAGTAAACGCGGTGTTAAAGATCTCTGCGCGCACCTCTTAGGAAGCAAGCGCTCGTTAGCCAGATAGCTCGTCTGTTCGGACTCCTTGTTGTACTCTCCGAACTTCGACTGCACGGCGTACGAAGCCAGCAGCACAGCAGACTCTGGAGGACAGTAGACTTCATCACTGAGAATGCCGTCTTTCACCTGCAAAAGCAAAGACAAATCTGTTGGTGTAGCACATTCATACACTTAGGCAATTCAAAGGGCTTTACATAGGGCAAGCACGCACACACCAAGCAATGAATAAAATAATAATAATAATAATAATAATAATACAATAAAAACCACAATGATAAGGAATTACCTGCAGGAAGAACAGCTTTTGGGTGACGTCCTGGATTAGCTCTTCGGACACGTCCTCTGGGTAATACTTGGCCCGGAACTTGAACTGGAGCGGACTCTCCTTCTTCACCTCCTGTGCTGTGACCTGACCGAGGACATAGGTGGCGATTAAGTAATGACGATTAATTAGTATTTTAATTTACCATTATAAAGATACTCGTTTAAGAACTGTAGACAGAGGTTATGTTTTATGGTGAATACATAGTTTATATTTGCTTGTGTTCTGGTGTGAGAGTGTAAGGATATCCATTTTACCTTTTTTTCAAATTTCAGCCAAGCAGGGAATCCTTTTGAGTCCACAAACTGCAACCCAAAGTACCAGACTTCACGCAAGCCAACCGTCCGTACCACCTGTGTTTTTAACACACGAGAGGATAACAAAATCACCAAATCTTTATTGGACGATATAATTACACAATTAGAAGATGGAACTGACATGTTTTTTTCTGATTGTATATATCTATAAAACACGAACTTGGTCAAAGAGTTGTTTTCCTGTGGTGTTTTGATGAAAGGAGAACTCCAGCTCCGCATCCATGGTGGTGACCCGGACATTGACCTTGGTAATGAAAATGTCAGGAGAGGTTAATCCACATGACATTTGACCTGTTGTTACATTTTTATTGAAGTTCAAGCATTAAGCTTTGTACCTTGAGGTGTTTAAAACCATACACGTAATACTTATTTTCACGTCCCACTTACGGATTGTTAAACTGCGAAATCGTGACTTCAAATTGAACAACTTTCTAAATAAGTTCATGGGAGATAAAGTTATAGAGTGAATCAACTATTCAATGGCCCAAACATTGCACCAAAGTTGAGAAATGCTCAAAGATTTCACTTTGATTTTGGTTAACTGTGCCTTTAATGTTAAGCTGTCAAGTGGATTGTTCATAAACCATAATTGCTTGTTATCTCATTGGACTTTGGACTACCCTTGCTAGGTGTCACAAGGTTACTCAAAAGTAGATTAAAATATCAAACTAGTCAACGCTTGCAGTTGTCTTCATATTTCTATGATGAGAATAACAAACAGAAACAATCTCTCTCAATAGTGACCACAGACTTCATTCAGTGTAGATAAGCTGTTCAATGACTATACGTCACAGACATAGGAAATATACATATGGTCATAACTCTCATTATTAGACTTGTTTAAAAGAAAGCTTTTTACAACAGTTTTACAATTTACCTAACGGAAAGATACACATTTACAGTTCAATATATATGAATACACATTTCATTACTGCCACATAATCCCTTACATAGCTGAAGAGTAGGCATGCAGTTACACAACCGTATATTTTATGAAATTACACGTGCACGCCCCAATGCTATAAAGATAAAGCTGAGCAGCAACACGGACAAAAAACAACTGGAACATTCCTTTTTATGACCACCATGTTTCCTAACATAAGTCTTCCGTCAATGGCCATATTTGTCCACAATATTACACACAATTATCCTACATTGTTACACATCTTTTGTTCAGTTCCTGGAACTTAGCTACAACGATCTTTCGTTGTAACTTAAGTGCTTGGAATACCCCGAGGCAAAAGGAACTGTTTAATTGATAACGTCTAACATTTATATGTTTACATATTTATTCTGCACTGTTAGTTTGAGGTGTGCTACAATGTTCATTCGTTCATGCCTTTAGTCATACTATTTCCAGCAACATGTCCAAATGTATATTTAGTCATTTCTACAATTACAAACTTTCTAGTGATCAGCCTTGTTGTATAGGGAAAGTCAAGCTGTATTGATACTAGTTAAATAATCATTATAGACCGAGGAATTTCAATGGAACTGAGTCAATATGGGCCCTGACGTCAGCCTTTCCCCTTGGAAAACAGATAAGAAGAACTGTTCTCCTTTAAAGTCATCGGGCCCCCTAGCAAGGTGCTGAGACTGACCCGTCAATGAAGGAAATGAATCATGATCTTTGTTGACAGATTACAACATTGTCCTTGACTTGTAATGGTAAGGACAAGGAACAGGAGTGAAGGACTTTGAGGTCTGGACCCTTAACCAAATCTGTGTAGTCATTAGCTTTGTAGAGGGGCATCCTCAAGGGGGCTGGGGGGGTGTTTTGATTAAGAGGCCCCTGAATTTATGGCAATGTCCTTTGGTTGTGTATGTGAGACATTCCACACACACACACACACACACACACACACACACACACACACACACACACAGCCTCGCTGTAAATCCATGCAGTGACCAAACTCACTGTCATGAAAATGGAAGGGGTATAGGTCAGTATTTATGCTTAGTTAATGAGTACATTTCACGAAGGCTGAGTTCCATTAGAAAGTGGCTCCTGAGTTTGAACCGACAATGAATGAATAGATTTAAGTAAAGGACAAATTAAAACTCTAACTAAAAGTTGTTGAAAAACTAAACAGAAATTTGCCTGATGACAAAACCCTTCCTTGTTCTCCTGTTTTAATGTTTAAAAGTGATTCTGAAGTGAAATAGAAATACATTCACTACTAAGAGGTTGCTTCCCTTCCAACCACGGTTGCCATTCCACTGTTAGATCATCAAACTTAAAAACTCAACAATACGTCACGATCCTTGGTTAATTACCGAATACTTAAACTTTTAAGGTCTCAATCAGGACTGTAAAACAAATCTTACCGTTTTAGGCATTTTTGCTCTGTATGGTGTTTCAGCTTCAGCAAAGAAGTCTGTTCCCCTGGGTGACCGGGACTGCAGTGGAACCCTGACGGAGAGAAGCGCTCTGATAAAGAACCTAGGTCCCTGCCCGCTCTAGCCCCACTCAAGGGTAGGGCGCTTGTCCTTTGAACTCCGCTGTAGATCACTGACACTGACACGACAGGATCGGCTAAATCATTATCTGACACAAATCCGACATCGCCTCGCCTCGCTCACACCCACAATGGTGACTCCTAGAGGGGCCAGGCCTATGTGGACCTCACGTGCCTCACTAATGCTACACATCTGTCTCAGCCCCTCCAACACGCTGAACTTTGGACAGGGTGTAAGAGTATATCAATCTTATTTTGTGGTCATGAAACTCTTATAACTTTGTGTAACTACATGAGACCTATGTCAGATCTTGAATTATTATGCACTGATCTAAGTCTTTTACTGAAGGTGAAACATGTCAAGTTGAGTTATTCAAATAATGTTTGCATGGTCCAAGTGACATCATTGTAATAAAATAAGATCATTTTGGTCGTAATTGGTCTTATAAACATGCATTAAAAGTAATTAAGACTATACAATTCTGTTCAATTCTTTCCCGTTAAACATTTTATTAGAAATAAATAAACTAGACTACAGATCTATTAAAGAAACAGAAGCACCGATGAACCAATTACAATTGTACAGAAACTCCCATTTGTAGTGCCATCAGAGATTGAGCATTAAACTTCACCAACAGACCCTGATAAATGACTGCTTGAAAGCTTTCATTCGAGCGTTGATGGACAAAATCTTCTCATTGAGGCATTGGTTTATCATGGAAGGGCGTAGGTCTAAATATGGATGGAGACATGTCCCTACCAATATTATGGGGGACAGAATTGTCCCTATCAATGCTGAGACCAAACCTACGCCCTTGTTATCATGTATCGCTGTTAAGTCATTTCAAGGGTTTGGTTCTGTGTTCGATCAGGTTTTGCTACATACATCTACAGTCTAAGTAGTGAATGGGAGAGAATACTGGGAAGAGGCTGACCTAAAATAGTACAAATATTCCTGAGATGTAAGGTGCCTTCGATTTGCTTTTTCAGGCTGTAGAATGGCCCTGAAAAGTAGAAAAATATTGTGGCACAAAAAATGAAGTCAAGCGGGTCTCAACTCAATTTTGTTTCAAAATAGTTCTAAATTCTTTGCCTACATTTTTGTCCAGGTCTCTGAGGAAATGTTGTTTTTAAAATTCATCCTTGATGTTAAAATGAGGCTGGTCTTCGGGCTGGAAGTCTGTATTTGGACTGCCATCCTCGTTGAGAATACGCTGTGCTGTGTAGCCAACAATAGGATACTTTGTTTTGTAAGTACCCTCAAACACGCTCTCCAGCGACTGTAGCTGGTCTTCCGTTAACCCCGTCTGTCAAAGATAAGGGGAGTTAGTTGATACTTTTAATAGTTCTCTAAATAACATTGTAATGTGTTACTAAGAGAAGAAGTATTTTTGGCACTGTTTCCTATGGAGAAAGAAATGTACAGCACACTTTAAAGTCTTTTCAGAAGCTGGAAACAAGTTTGGAGGTGGTGAAAAAAGGAAAGACAGAAGCTTGTCATCAATGATCCACACTCCATCACAAGGGTGTTTCATAAAGTGTGTTCTCCACCAATCTTTGATTGCCAACTCACAGTGTCAGATGTTATGTCAGCAGGATCCAGAGACATTTTAGCCACAGCTCTGGTGGAATCTTTTCCGACCAGGGCGTTGTACGTAGCGCCTTTTCCGTAAAAATCTGAAATATTTCAACAACATTTTTAATTTTGTAGACAATGAGTACAAGTCTGGAGGTTAAAGTGTTGTATCTAACTATGCAGGCTAGCAATGTATATATTGGATACTATAGGTCATAACATAACTTTTGACATTCACAATCAATTCTTTCAAAACATTAGGAACAGCCCCAAGTCGGTTAATTTCTAACTAATCTTCGAAACTGTTTGACTACTGATCAATACAACTTATAGGCCTAATGGGTTTGGCTACAGGCATAGCCCTATAGCTTCTTGAGCCTGTTGGTGGTCAAGCATAGTAGCCTGTTCTTGATAAGTTATCGCATGTTCTCGAGGTGGGGAAGACGGGTCCGCAATATTTACCCTTTCCCTTGGTAACATCAAACACAACACCTTTTATTGCCATGTAAATGGGCTGTCCCTCCTAGAGCAAATGAAAAAGGGAAGAGATAGAAAGTATTAATTATTATTCAATTCTTTATTTAAATGTATCCCTCTTATTCTCTCTCTCTTTCTCTTACAAACAAACGAACGAACACACAAGGCCACTTTTTAAAGTTTACATTTAGTAGTACCCCACCTCACTTCCATCGTATCTTGCTAGATCTTCTTCGGTAAACAATCGGACAGGTTTATTTGCAGATTCCAATTTATCCGCCAAACTTGCTGAGAGAAGGACCACTGCCATGAAAACAAGTTGGGCTGTTTCCATGATCAGGAATGATTTTGGTACAGTCAGGCTATATGGACGTTTTTTCTTCGCGTTGTCCCACCGCAATAGATAGCGAACAGACAACTAACTCACTGGCTGACACGGTGAAAACAGGATTCAAATGCGGAAATTCCTTGTCAATTCTTTCGCCTGTTGTTTCGCGTTAGACACTCTTTTCACAGTTTATGGATATTTAACACACACTGATATTCATATTAAGCATTACAGACATTACTTTTATAGTGGTTCATGATACATAGTATCTTCACTTAGCGCAAAAGTGTTCTTGTTTAATTTAGAGCCCATGCTGCGCAAAAAAAGGTGCGCAGTGAGTCAGGTCCTCAGATGCCTTTTGTCGTTTTTATCTCCTAAATAGTTGCCAATTGTAGACAGTAGGCCTATGTGTATTGTGGCAAATATATACACATGGAGAAAGTTGAGTTCAATATTGGGCTACGTTTAACCTATATTTAATTTCTTAATTATTTGATCTTCATATATGTGGCAATTCAATTTATACAATTTGATACAAAGTACCCCCTCAAGTGCATGGAAACTTGGAACAGACACATTTTTGCCCATGACTGTCATATAGATATATGAGCTGATATTAACTAACCATTTCAGTCAGTAATACACCAAGTCCTACGCAAAACATGTGTAATTGAGAACCTTTTAAAATATGCATTATCGCTTAGGCCTATTTATAATTCTACTACAAGTATTTTGGTCTGAAATAGAAAGGGGATTCGTTTTAGGTCTAGTCCACTCTCTGGTAAAAAAAAAAAAAAAAAACGAAGACAATCGAATGTCAACATGAGCGGAAGGTTGAACAGGAAGGAAAGAATGAAGAGAAGGATAGCAACATATCCTACTCGAACTGGTCCATTAGGTGCTATCTTACGTTTACCCAGATCAAGCCCAGGAAGCCGTGATCACCGTGACCACCAAATTCGCCGGTCTTTTGTGGCATCGATAGCTGTTCAAAGTTATCAAAAAGAAAATTATACGCAGGTTCTCATACATCTTTGATAATACATAGAATGTATTGACAACCGTGAACTAATCTAAAACTGAATAGTAAATGCTAGCCTACAACTAAGACTCGCAATCGGAATGCTAAGGAGAGAGACCTCCCAATCATACCGTGAGGTAGGCTATAGAAAAACACACTTGCCATAAGAACCTTCATTTCTATTTAGAAATGTACTTTTAACCTGTCATTTTGTTAGAGTTCCACATTTTAAAATGTATCTCGAAAAACAAAAGGGCAACATTTATAAATTTCGTCTGTAAGTTTAGAAACACTTTGGCACTGTTACCCAATCATGTGACTGCCTGTAGAATACAGCTGACTAGAGAATCTAATGGACCGATTCTTGCCACCTCTGCTATAGCACAGCTATGATCCTGTATTTCTCCTTTTACACTAAATTAAATTGACACTAAACAATTAGACGTGTTTCTTATATAATGTATTGTTCCATTTAATTTAATTTGTCTGTTCAACGCTAAACATTTTCTCTGACAACTTTAGATATTGGACAAACTAATCATATCTTCCTTTATGCGTCTTATTTAGTTTAATAAAGTTACGTTTCATTTAGTTTGATGACGATGGTGATGACGAACAGTCCCAGGACCACGACAAAGACGCAGCCTATGAGGTGGGAGGATCAGAACCCAATGGCAGCATTACAACAGGTGACTAATTTGTCATGATATACGAACAAACCTTTATCTAACAGATAGGTATGAAAAAATCCCCATGGAAACCCAGAGGCTACAATAAACCAAAGGGAATTCCTCCTTTCAGGTTATAGCATATTATTTCTTTATATATTGGACAGAACGTCACATTTGAAAAATGAAGGTTCCAATCGCAGCACATTTACACTTACACAGTCACACATGCATTTACATCCATTATGATACGTGAGTTTGTGTTAATATGTCACTTTGCGTCTTTGTGTTTCAGACTATGACAGTGGGGACAGCGGTCCATCATTGGCGTTCAGTAAAGCGTGCCTGAAGAGCGTTTTCTCAGTTCTGCTCATCTTCATCTACTTGTTACTGACTGCTGTGGCAGCCTTCCTGGCCTACCAGACCATCAACGACTTCATGGAGAAACTCAACAGCCCAGTCATGTCTGTCACTTACAAAGAGGTGGAATACTTTGCTCCCCCAGGTTTGTATCTGAATGAAAAACAATAAAACCATGTTTGAATCTTGAAAAAAAAAGTTCAATGACCACACACTTTCTATTAGAAGTACCCTATTGAATAAATTTGATTTAAAATTCACAATAATACTGTTTGTTTTATAACATAATCCCTTTTTTGTTAATCAATTGCTTCATAGCCTAGTCTGACATTACAGCAGCTTAATATAATCTTTAGTCATAATACCTATATCGGATCTTGTACCATCAGTAGCGAATTACATGTTTATGTTACATGTGCTACAAGCCTTGTTTTTGTCTTTTCTGTCTGGCAGGGATTGCTCTGTACCCTGGTAATGCCCAGCTGTTAAGCTGTAAGCACCATCACCATGACTACATCCCCCCTATAGTGGCCCCAGGAAAGCCTCAAGAGAGTGACTGTCTAATGGAAGAGGTTACCTATACTGGCCCTTACACAAACCTAACCCAGGTAAGACCAGAGTGGCTGTCTAATGGAAGAGGTTACCTATACTGGCCCTTACACAAACCTAACCCAGGTAAGACCAGAGTGGCTGTCTAATGGAAGAGGTTACCTATACTGGCCCTTACACAAACCTAACCCAGGTAAGACCAGAGTGGCTGTCTAATGGAAGAGGTTACCTATACTGGCCCTTACACAAACCAAGCACACAAAGTATTATGGGAGGAAAATGCAGTAGATTGCTGACTTGCAGCAAAAACTATACACTTTACATTTACAACTGAGTTTTTACTTCAAGTTTTGCTTAAATGCTTGGTTTCTCCATTTATTTTACTGAACTTTCTCTGGTTATTAAAATGTCATTTTTATTTGCAAAAATAAAATTAAGATATACATATGTTTCCTGATTTGTAAAGAAGCAAGCACTAGTGGTCCGCGGCCCATCTGATGTAAGAAATCGAGAGCTAATCTTCATGCAGTTTAGTCAAAACGAGACAGAAGAGGATTTCAGCGCCATCTCTTACATGCTCTTCTCCAAGTACAGTGACTTGTCCAGAAGGTAAATATTTGTATTTATAAAACACCAAAGCAATTTACTTCATGCACCACCACAACCTGTGTTTTTGGCCCCATTTTGGTGAATAAGACTCATTTTGGACTAGGGTGCCACAATATATATATATTTATATATATATTTTGAATCCCAGTTTGGACAAATCAGAGTTTATGAAGGACTGTGAGAGGAACTATTCCATGTGGACCTTCTCTGGAGGATTCAGAACCTGGGTCAAGATGTCACTTGTGAAGACCTCCGGGAAGAGAAAAGAGTCGGTTGAGTTTCGTCAGGAGGTACTATTGTTAAGGGGGGGGGGGGGGGGGGGTACCTTACTAAGATAATGGTGTTCATCAACGGGATTGATTTTTGCGTAATATTTGTACATTTTTGTTGATTCTTCCAGTCCAGTGTGGTCAAATTCAACGACAAACGACCTGTATCAGAAAGAACGGACCAGCTATTCTTTGTTGTGTTCGAATGGCGGGACTCATTCATGCAAGAAATTAAACAGGTAATTTTCCATGCTATTTAAATTACTGACACTCTTGAATTTAAACAGCTTAGGCCTAAACATTGAACATATAAAGTTTGTGCAATGCTGTTTCATCTCCTTTTAACAGATAGTGACTGCAAATGCCTGGAGCTCCGTAGCCATTCTCTGTGGGGTCTTTATGGCTCTATTCAAGTCTGCAGACTTTGCTAAACTTAGTGTGAAGTGGATGATTAAGATTCGCAAGCGACACCTGAGGAACAAAATAAGAGAAATGAACCAAATCAGCTCAAATTAACGGGGTAATTTATACTTCATTGAATACGTGACAATTAAGCATGAATGTAGTTACAAATTCATTTCCTCAAATTTGCCCATATTATGGGCATTGTCTACTGATGCAACTTATAGTGGTCACATAGGATTTGTCAATGTGATTGTGCACATTATCCAGGCTACATTACTGTTTGACAAAGGGACAAACAATGTGATAAGCTACACTTTTAACAAATAGTTAAAAAAAAAAAAAGGTCACATTTTAACTTAATAATTCTTTTACACATTGGGTATGCACTTTCTGTATCTTTTCATAAGTGTTTTGGGGAAATATGATAACAAAATGTATCGTTTTATTTTCGCAAATGAAGTGATGTTACTGAAAACAAATTAGCCAGTGTGCGGCATTTACGCTCCGTAGCAGGCAAAACCTCAACAAACAGGATACAACTTTAGGCTGGAAAACATCTGCAGAATGCCCCAAATGGTTGTGTGAAGTTTCAAATCAGTTGCTGAATCCTGTGCCTATGCTCAGAATATTTTAAATACATTATCTTAACTATAAAGGGACTGTCCTTCAAAGAAAATATTATTTTGTCTGATATGTATTTTCTTGTGAATTAACAGAATTAACAGATAGACACATAAGATGGAAAGACAATAAAGTTATAAGCAAGTATTATAGTTCTATGTATTTTTATCTGTTAATTTGTTCTGGAATTATGAGGCTGCACAATGCAATAGAATAATTGAATATGTATAAACTAAAGAATTACAACTTGTTGCTCAGAAGAACATTGTAAAATGTGAGTTGATTAACTGCCTGGAATTTACTTGAATTGATGTAAAACCTATTGCAAATAAATAGTAATAAAACTGCTTCTGCATGTGTAACAGGCAATAGGCCTACACGTGAGATATCTGATAAGAAAAAAAGAATAGAAATTATGGTGTTGTAGGCTATGTTGATTTTCCTAACTGAAACTTGCACGTAATAAACTTCAGCGATATAGTTAGCTAAGGAAAAGCATGCATCCCCAAGCGCATGAGGAATTTTAGGTGTAGGCAGGCTAGGTGCGTAGTAAAGTTTGGCGCAACTTCCTACCGCCACACACTGGGACGTGATACACACGGACGCGTCCCACTGTGTATGTAGCTTCATAAACCTGGGCGGAATCGCAACAGTTTCAGGACAATTCGAAATTTGGTACAAAAAAAAATCATACCGCGGACTGGAAATACACCTAGGATTATTTGTAAAGGTAACGATGGCAACGGGAGAACCACATTTAAACGTTTGTTCCTGTTTTCATTCAACGGACATGCTATTGTTTTTAGCATTAGCACGCCAACTAGCTAGCAAGCTTGCTATCTACCTAGCCAGTTAAACTAGCTAACACCTAAACTTAATTAAGCTTGTAGCTAGCTAACGAACATGTCAGGGTAATATTAGCCAACACAGTAAGGTAAGTCCCAAGCTAGCGCCATTTTTTAGCTTTTATTTTAAACCATCCACGTTACCCACCAGGCAGTAAGTACGATTACCTAACGTTAGTTGTTCTGAGTATATATTTCCAGGGAAAAAAATACAATCTTGTGAGTTTTACTCGAAAAACGTTAACAAACATTAGCAAACAGTGACCACTACTATCTATCCTGTTCGCTTAAACGACATATAAATGTAACACTAGTTCTTTATAAAAGTGCGATTGTCCTGAGTGTAAATATTGCACGCTGTAACGTTAGCTAACTGCTAACTTCTTGGATCGAAACCAAGACTCTTGGCAAGAGAGTATTTTCGAACTTTGGTTTACTTGATTGATTGAGACTCTCAATGAATATAACATCCAGAAATTAGTTTAACTAGTGTATGCTTGCTTAAATACGCTCTTTGTCTTTGAAGCAATCTTTCGTTATGGTGAACACGGTTGCATGCTTGAGATTTCCCTATTTTGATTCCTGATGTTAGCACATTAGAGTGGAATTCGTCGAAAAAGCGACTCACCCGTAGCTCATCTTTAGCTCTGACTTGGTTTATCTAGCCAGACAGCTTTTTAAAAGATGGTAACCCACACATTGCTTTCACAAAATGTTTGGTCTCCAAAACGTAGTCCCTCCCTGCCTGCAACAACTCTCATGCAGTTTTGTAATAACCGTAACGACACCATAGAGAGGGATGTGTTAAGTACAAACACTTTCTCCTGCGGCAGTGGACAGCTTGTTGTCCAGTCCCCGGGGATATAGGTGTTAGCAATGCATGACCCCCCCTGCCTTAACAATATCTTAAATAACTGCATACATGAATACTTGCTTTGGAAGGGATATAAAGTGTGTTGTTACAATGTATGCTACCTAGCCCAGGAGCTGCATCTTCAGCAGACAGTCTGGATATAGACCCGTGGTTAGGTGGAACTCTGGGCTGGCATCTTACTGCGGACGTTGAACTTGTCGCTAGGAAAGCTATTGGCCTAGGTGTGGGAGTGAGTGGACTGGCAAATGACTGGGTTGGATTAGTGTGCTCTGTTAATGTTAGTGTGTGCCAGTCATGTATTTCTGCACATGTGGTCTCAAATGCCAAGAAGATGACTACCAACTTTACGCCATACTTGTACTGTACTTAATTAGTGCTGATACTAGTTATAAGCATTTGATATTGTCTACTAACCCTATTTTGTACGTGCGGTCATAGTGATAAAATATTTCTTAGAAGGTGTTGCTAATGTTTTTTTTTTTTGTTTGTTTGTTTTTTTACAGTAATGGAATAGTACACCATCATCTCCCAAAATGGCGATAGAAAGAAAATGCATTCTTTGTCAAATTATCTACAACTCCAAGCAGGTAACATACTCAGTTATTGTGCCTTATCAATATGCTGAAAACATCTTTCTTTATAAATGTGGTTGTGAAAGAAAATTTAGATGGAAAATCAGGTTTTAATTCGCCAGTATTTGAGTCTATAGGAGATGGATGAACACATGAGGAGTATGCTACATCACCGTGAACTGGAAAATTTGAAAGGCCGGTAAGTATACACACACACACACACACCGACAGAAATGCAAGTGGGAGATAATGGACCCAAAGATTAAAAACTTGTAGCAGATTTTAATTCAGGTCGGTTTTTAGTAAGGCAAGGGCCATATTCTTATGCTGAATACAAGTGTGCAGCACTGTTATGTGACAAATGCTGAGGAAAGGCAGCTGTCCTAACTGTGTCATATATATTTAGACACAATGTCTCTGGAACAACAGGCACAGGTCCAACTGATGGCAACTGAATATCTCGTGACTGCCCCTGAAGATTAGTCAAGTATGTGACTTGTCATTGACTCAAGAGAAATATGCCTTAAATCTGAGAGTAGCTTGGTGGTTCATGGTCACTGGTAGTGGTTTTTGGATTAAGTTTGCATTGAATTCAGTCTACAATGGGATTTACAGGTAGACTACATTCCTAAATGACTGAACATATAACGCACAGCGCCCATATTATAGTTGTGGAGCAAAACATTTTTACAAGTGTATTGAATCAGTAAATTGACCATATGCATCAGTAAATTGACACCACTGTATCTTTTTAGTTTATTCTTTAGTTGCAGTTTGGAAAGAACTGAGTTCAAAATAAAGATCTGTTTTGTTTTTTGCGGTTGTGGATCTGAATTGCTGTAGAGAGGTCAGCAAATGTTAGATTGACTCGGCACAGTTTCAAGTGAGAGTGAGTTTGAATGTCAGCCAATTAAGTCACTGTCTCAAACTTGAATCATGACATACTTGGGCCAAGGTTGGAGCTGGGGGATTATATGCAGCCACACCGGTCTCCAGTTACAGCGACTTTAGGATTGGTCGGCAGGATCTGCAACTCAGCTGTTGGGCCAATGGGGCAGCTGTTTCAACGACAGTTGCTGGTCTGCAGGAAGAGGCGGGATGGAAGGGTGGGGGCTTTGAGCACTGGGGATGAAATAGCCACACACAGCCCCTGCCCTGTCTCAGAGCACAGCAGAGACCATCATGACAGCGTGCTAGGCTCCGGCTGCCTGTCTGAGCGCTGTGCTCTGTGGCTGGTTGTGGTGGCGGTGGCTGGACGAGGCTGATCAGCATGCTACCTAGCTGTGGTCTGTCTGCGCTCACCCTGGCTCCTACCACCTGCTGAAACCAAACCAGAAGATCAGGAAGACCCAAGTTTTTTTTTTTGTTAACAATTCAAAAATAATAAGTGAATTTACCTCCTGATCAGAGATTGGATAAATTTTTTTAAATTATTATATATTTTTTTTACATTTTCAAGGATTGTTGAGTATTCTCCTTTCCTTGTTTTTATTTGATAAAGTAAGACTTAAACAAAAAACAGTAGAGCCTGTATTTTTTTGAGGGCTCTACAGACAGCGAAGGAAAACCGAATCCAGCCTCTCTCAGAACCGACCGACCATGCCTGAGGGGACCATTGACCGCCCTCTCTCCCCGTCCCTCCCCAGGGACAGCGGGCACGAGTGCAAAGTGTGCCGGGTGACGGTGGTGGGACTGACGGACTACGCCAACCACATCTCCAGCCCCGTCCACAAGCAGAGCGTGGAGGCGGCCGATCGTCAGAACGCCGCAAACGACCAGGAGGAGAATTACTTCAACAAAGACCTGGTCAAGCTCATAGACAAGAGGAGGGAATCGGTCAGGTAAATCACGACGTGCTCTTATTCAATATTATAAAAAAAAAATCGTATCGTGAAGACACCTTTTTATCATCCAAATTCAGTAGTTGTGTATAGGGTATTGCTTTTTCAAATGGCTTAATCATCGATGCTCTTGTGTGGAATTAACTAGTGATGTCTTGCTTCAATCCCGAGTCTAAAGTGTTCTGGCGGTTTGGCCAATGGGCTGCGTCTGTGTTTAGGAACCATGTATAGGCACGTTCTCTGTGTGGGTGCTCCCACACCTCAATGAAACCATGCTGCCCCACTTCCAGCTGTAGGCCGGAGTCGTATGTCAGGGCCACGGTCTAAAAACAGCTAGGCTTCTTTTTCGTCTCTCTCGCCCATGCACACTCAAGGCGAGCTCATTCACATTCCACACTGTGTCCCCTTTTGCAGTCTATGCTTTGTAGAAACAGATCTCTTTATTTCTCTCATCGTTTTCTGTAATTATCAACCAATCAACTTGTATTATTAACACAACGTTTTTTATGTATGTAGCAGTGATGTATGGTTACATTTAAAAAAAGGCCAGTGTAGTAAAGTTAATCGTTATATCTATATTTAAAAGCTTTGACTCTTGTAAGTGCCTCATTTTGATTTCGATTGAAAGAATTGACGGTCTCCGTTTTCCAACTCTGGGCCAGTTGTTGAGGCGTGATGTGTGCGGGGATTATCACCAGCAGAAGTTGGCTTGCAGCTGTCACCCTTTCACATGCCAGACCTCATGGCCTTTGCTGTAAGGTCAACACTCTGGGTCAGAACACATGCTAAGACCGTGCTGCGGTCAAATGTAATGAAACCTATGTCGTTGCTAGGCAAACATTAGTGCTTTTTACAAACCGTAAATGCAGTTTTTTTTTTATGTATCGTTTTTACGTGGAGATGATAGGCGTTCATGTTTTAAAGGGATTTCACCTACTCGATGTCTGCACCTGTGTTTTGATGTGTTTTTCTGTTTGAGTGTGTGTTTTTTATTTATGTTGTGTTTTCTTTCTAGAAAAGAGGAAGAGGCTGCTGCTGTCAAGCTGGCCAGAGAAAACGAAGAGCGCAAGAAACAAGAAGAGTTTCAGCGAAGGCTGAACGAGGCAAAGCAGCTTTTCCACCAGGAGAGGACCTCTCAGGACTGGCAAAGGAGATTCCCACCCACAAAAGGCTTCAAGGGACCCAATGGCCCGGAAGGCTGGAGCGGCAGCAACGTCTCCAAGGGCCCGTCGTGGGACATTCAAGCCGATCCGAGAAACTGGCATCACGGCCGACAGGGGAAGAGTGCCACCTGGCACGCGCAGGAACCGCCCAATCTCCAGAGCTGGGGCTCCGGGGAGTGTTCTGGCGCGTGGGCTGGTGGGAGTCTGCACAGCAGGGGGGGCTGGAGCAACAAGCGCTGGAGTGGAGAGTCGTACCCGGGCGACGGATGGGCGAAAAACGGAGCCACCGGCGACGGCGTGCCGCTCTCCGACGCCTTCTACTATTCGAACGTCCCGATCCGACAGACGGGCAACGGCCAGGAATGTCGGAAAAGTGGGAGCCAAAACGGAGAGGGTTCCTATGTGGAACGTAACCGTGACAACGGGACGGGCTCCAAACCCTTCGGCAGCAACCCCAAGATAGACAAGGCCTGCCGCTGGGCACCTTACCCACCCACCAAAATCTTTACCCCTCCTCCCCAGGAAGAGGCGCAGGCCAGCCCCTTAGAGAAACACCCCCGAAACGCTGACCAGAGACCGAAGCAGGACTCCAGCCTTCTTCGAAAGACGAGCAAATGGGACCAAAAGGAAAAGGCCCCCCGGCCGAGCTCCGCCGAGAGCGGCGGCCCCGAAGACAAGGAGCCCGGGAAGAACGGAGCGGAGCGAGAAAGACGAGGAAGCAGCCACAGCGCGAGGAGCAGCGGCGGTCCGAGAGACGGCCCGCGCCCCGCGTCCACAGCCAACGCCAAGCACAGGGCGGAGAAGCCGTCCAAACCCCCCGGGAGGCCGCTGCCCTCCACCCCCAGCCCCGACGCTCCTCTCAGCCGATCCTCCAGCCAAGACTCCATGGAGCAACCGACAGCGACCTCAAAGTCCAGCCCGAAGGTCCCTCAGCCCTCCAAACCCGCGTCTCAACCCCTTCCGGTCTCCAGGCCCAGTCCCCCGGCCCCTCAGCCCTCCAAACCCGCGTCTCAACCCCGTCCGGTCTCCAAGCCCAGTCCAAAACCCCCTCCGCCCTCCCTTCTGCTCTCAGTGCCCAGCTGCAAAGTCCCTCAGTCCTTCCTGTCGTCTTTTCAGCCCCTTCAACTGTCCCGGTCGAGTCCCCAGGTCTCTCCGTCCGCGTCGCGGCCCGGCCCGCAAGCCGCGCCAGAGGCCCGCTCCCTGAAAGAGCAGCAGCTCTCGGAGATGCTGAGGAGAGCCAAGGAGACGCTGCTCATCAAACGCTGCTCCGTGGACCTGTCCCCCGCCAGGAGGCCAGACGGCGGCGGGCAGGGGGAGTACGCCAAGCAAGATGGCGGCCGCCTGCCGAACCCCCCACGGAGAGACTCCGCTGGCGGCGGGGAGGAGGGGACGGGGGGGGTGACGACGTCATCCAGAGGAGGCGGAGGAGGAGGAGGAGGAGGAGGAGGAGGCCTCTCCCTCCAGTCTGTGCAGGTCAGCACCTCCACTAAAGACTGCACACCGGCCTTAACCAGGGAAGGGGAGGGCAAGCGGAAGGGGGAGAAGAGGGGAGGCTCTGAGAAAGCAGCTGAGCCCGCGATGCAGGGCGTGGAGGCCGGGCAGGGCTCGGTGAGCGAGACACGGACCTCCACCTCCTCCTCCTCCTCCTCCTCGGCTGGGTCAGCTGGCGTCCCAGCCATCAGCAGCAAACTGGGCCTCCCCCCCGCCCTGAAGAGAGACCTGACCAAACACATCAGCAAGGCCAAGGCGGGGGGGGGCGGGCACGAGCCCAACCTGAACATCGCCCGGCGGATCCGCAACGTCAGCGGGTCATGGCGAGCCGAGACGGAGAAGGAGTCAGGGCTGAAGCCCACGGTGAGGCAGCTCATCAGCTCCTCCGGGTCGAGGCGGAACGTCAACTGGGACATGGTGTACCAGGAAGTGTGCAGGAAGAAGCAGGGACAAGGCAAAGGCATGCCCAGGTCAGAGGTCGAATTCCCGTCTCATACTTTTAACCGTCCATAAAAACAAATAGATACAAAAAAAAATACGCTGTAACGAATAAATCTATCTTTTCGAGTAATGTTTTGGTGTCTTTGTGCGGTTTCCGCTGCGTAGGTTTGGGATTGAGATGGTGTCCTGTGACCAGGAGGACAAGGAGGAGGACGAAGAGGACATCGCGTTGCTGGAAGGATTCCAGTGGGAGACCCTGTTTAACAACGCCGCCACCCCCACCACCGTCACCCCCACCCCCCCCACCGTCACCCCGCGCAAACGCTGCCTGTCAGAGAGCAGCGTGGCCCCCCCTCCCAGCTCCTCGGCCGCGGACTCCTCCCCGTTCACGGCCCAGGCCCTGGTGGAGGCCCCGCCGAGTCGGACCGGAACACGCGGCCCCGAGCAGAGAAGCCCTCCGCCCGCCTCCGCCCTGCCAGTGGATGGGAAGGCCGTGAAACAACAGGAGGAAGAGGAGGAGGAGGAGGGAACGCTGAAGAGGCTTTGTCAGGTCAAATCCTGGAGGAAGCCGAAGGGGAGCTCCAAGGCGGCGCCCCAGAGTGTGGACTCCGCTGTGGGGGAAAGCGGCTCTGAGATGGAGCAGACGGACGCCCAGGGGCCAGGGAAGAAACGCAGAGCAGCCGGGGTGAGTGGGAAGACTAAGACGAGGAACGTTGTGATGGGAACGTGTCTGATTAAAGGATGAAGATTAGAGTAATAGTGGCTCTTCTCTCCCCCCGCCCCCCCCCCCCATCTTGTTTTATAGGATATTCCAACCCCGGAAATCCCTAGTTTAGAAACAAAGAACAAGAGAAGGAAGCTCAAGTCAAAGAAAGGTGAGAAAAATAGTTTTCCAAAATGCTTTGCTCATCCACTTATTTAATAAATACATTGTTGTTTGCTAACGGATGTGGACACAACTTGGGACAATTGTGAGCCCAATCATGCACAGTGATTGTACAGCAGTTGACTTCAAACAGCAGTCAACACAAAAATTAAAATCTGAAATTCAACTCAAACTTTTTCTGTGATGCCGAAGCCCGCTGACACGTTTGTTTTGGCGTGGTGTTTTGTGTGTGTGTGTGTGTGTGTGTGTGTGTGTGTGTGTGTGTGTGTGTGTGTGTGTGTGTGTGTGTGTGTGTGTGTGTGTGTGTGTGTGTGTGTGTGTGTGTGCGCGCGCGTGCGTGTGTGTGCGCGCAGACCGTCTGCAGGTGGACGAGCTGCTGACCGTGTCTCTGAAGGAGGAGGAGCTGAGCCGCTCTCTGCTGGCCGTAGACCTCAGCCTGATCCAGGCCAGAGCAGCCCTCCAGGCAGCCTACATGGAGGTGCAGCGCCTCCTGGTGGTCAAACAGCAGGTTGGTTTACCTGGGACGTAACTGAGGCATCCACAGAGACTAAGGAGGACTGCATGGAATACACTATAGTTTTATGTTTTTTTTTGTGCTTCGTGAAGGGGTTGTTAGATAGGGTCTTTTTCACCTTTGAATAGCCACCTTAAGATACTATGGGGCTTGGAATTGTCTAATGAGATGTAATCTGTCTGACTTGAACTGATCATCCCTACTTTTTGTTTTGTTTTTCCAGGTTACCACGGATATGAGTGCGTTGAGGACCAAGCGCATTGAGTTGCTCCAGGGCATACAAGGTACTAAAATCCAACAACGAATCAAATCGATACGTTGGGTAAAACGATGTCTCACTACTTCTATTTTCCCAACGCAAAGTGAAAAAATAATTCATTTTGTGAGATTTCTGTTCATATCCCCAGTTGAATTAGACAGCATTCATTTTTATTAATACATATTGTCCATTCTGTGATTTTGCTGTTTCAATCCCCAGTTGAATTAGACAGCTCAGCCCAAACCAGAGTGAAAGAGTTGGACGAGGCGCTGCTGGTTACCGTACCATGCGACCTTTCACCCCCGACGCCCTCGCTCCTCTCCCCTGCCACCGACGCTGCCATACCCAGCCCCTGCCACTCTGCCTGGGAGCCCCCGCAGCGCTGTGCAGACCCCCCCTCCGCCCCGGACCCGTCCCTCACAGCTTCCATCTCCGTCAAGGAGGAACCTCTGTCCCCAGACAAAACGAAGGCGCCAGCCCCAGCAGAGAGCGTCGTCCAGCGGCCTCGCTACAGCTTTCCAGAGCGCTCCGTTGTCACGGTGACCAAGGCACGCTCAGGTACTCCACTCGACGTAACTTCAACGTACAACCGACATACAACCGTAAACGTTTGTTCCTCCCCCGCCTGCTAGGAAATGCCACGTAACCGGCGTTGCGTACAGTGAGCTCATATCTACTTCCTGCTTCCTGTTTCACAGACGCCATCCATAACCTGTCAGGGGCGACCCTCACCATGGAGAGGTCGGTGCGGGCCGCCAGGAAGGACGCCCCGCCCTCCTCCGACACCAGACCGTCCCCCGGGACGCCGTCCCACGCCCCCAGCCGACGAGCCTCCGAGACGGGCGGCCTGGAGCCCCCCGGCTCCCCCCCCCCCTCTCCCCCCTTCGTCTTCCCCGTGCCCGCGCCGCGGCCGCCCTGCCCGCGCGAGCCCGCCGCCGGCAAGCGGGTGAGGAAGCTGAAGAAGAAGCGGGCGCTGAGGAAGGCGGAGAAGGACAGCGACACGGAGCCGGAGGGCGAGGAGGAGGCGGAGGCGGCGGCCAGGCCTCCGAGGAAGCTGCGGGCGCGCAGGAGACGCAGCGGAGCCAGCCGTGTCAGCACCTCCACCCTGCTGGCCTCGGCCGGCCGGGCCCAAGGCAGCAGAGAGCCGCAGGACGGAGAGGGAGCGGCGCTGGGGGCGTCTCTGTGCCCGGCCACCAGACCAGAGCCGCGGGGGGAATCCTCCGACTCCTCCATGGAGATGGTGGAGCTCCCCCAGGCAGTGCCGTCCGAGGTGGTGACCATCGACACATCCGAGGAGGACGAGGACGAGGAGGAGGAGGACGACGAGGACTGTCTGATGGAGGTCAGCTTATCCAACCAGGAGTCCCAGACAGAGAGCCAGCCCCCACTGAAGAAGGAGCCTGAGAATCTGGCCTGCAACGAGGTCTCCTCCACCAGTGAGATGGAGGTGCTATCTGTCGTGAAGACCTGCAAAAGGTGGGAGACAAATTTATAATATTTGAAAGGCTTGAGTTTTTGTTTTTTTTAACACTTAAGAAAAATTAAGATTCTGTGGATGAAAGAGGAAAAATGATTTTTTTCCCCTTATTATTCTGCTTGCAATCCTCTTCTGAGATACAAGCAAAGCCATTTGTAAAATTACACAACTTTATAATATTCTTTGAGATGTGTCGGTTTAAACCCGCAAACAGAAGGCAGCAGGGAGAAAAACAAAAAGTCATATTTTCAACGTTCATATTCTCAAAGGTCAGAGTGTTGTGGCAGAGCCAGTCTGAATAATGGCTTCCCCTGGATCCTCTTTCATCTGGTGTCAAATGACTTACTGACAGTTTCATCTTCAAACACTAGCAACCAGCCAAACCTCCGTCCTCTTTGTAATGGCTCAGAGAGAGGAGAGGGTTCTCACGCTCGCCATGTTGTTTTTCTTCTGTTTTACAGTGACACAAAGATGGCGCTGCCAACCTTGCAAAGAACGGCATCAGGTAGATACAAACAGAACACACCCAAATACATGATTCCAGAAGGATGCATGCATACATGTGGCGTACAGGTTAACGCATCGCTGGACTCCAAATCCAAATCGACACGTTCTTTCATTTTAGATGTGTGTTACCCGCCATAACACACCCGTGTTAAATCCTTAGTAAAGCTTCAGGAGACCGATTTAGACCTCCGCCTCTGTCACCGGACCCAAATACTCTGCCGCACTCCCAAAGACTTCTTATGGGCAGGAGTATTTATTCTCCTCGCTGATGGATAGTGGAGTGGTGCTCGCCTCCAGAGAGCCTGCTTTGAGCCCCGTGACCGAGGGGCATTTTTCTTAAATCGAATTACACGGAAGAGTATTGATTTCTCCGGCAGCTTTTCCTTGTTCCGAGTCAGATTACTCACAGTATCCCGAAACTCCCAGTGATGCCTTGATTGACAGCTTGGGACTATTTACGCTTGGAATACCAGACAGTCTGATCTGGATTGGTGCAGCGTTTTATAAAAGTATGTGGGTTAACATATATAAAAAGCTAACCCCACATACTGTTATACAACTATTAAATCAACACTTTGAAAAACAAATACATATAATCAACTTTGAACGATTAAGTCCTAGCACAGGGTTTACAACAGACTTAAGTGTCCAACTTCTGACAGATTACATTGATTAACAGGGATTTTCTTTTTCTGTGTGTGTGTGTGTGTGTGTGTGTGTGTGTGTGTGTGTGTGTGTGTGTGTGTGTGTGTGTGTGTGTGTGTGTGTGTGTGTGTGTGTGTGTGTGTGTGTGTGTGTGTGTGTGTGTGTGCGTGTGTGTTCAGACATGGGGGAGGAGGACATACCCTCGGAGGGGTCGTTTGAAGGTCACCAGGAGGCGGTAAATGGCATGCAGATCCACAGTGGCCTGCTCTATACCTGCTCTGGAGACCGCACAGTCAGAGCCTTCCACCTAGCGGTGAGCAGAGGAAACAGACAACTACAATACTTAGATCTATATATATTATACCAGGGCTGATAGGGAGAAATATAGCTAGATTCCGTTTCATTTTAATATATAGGGTATTTTGAAAAACAACATTGAGGGATATTTATTTACTATTTCTGTATTCTGTTTACTTTATTATGTATGGTTGTTGTATAATGCAGGCTATTTATTAGGTTATAATGTATGTATTTCATATTGTTTAGAGTTATTGTTGTTATGGGTTGAACCAGTACATTCTAAAATGGTGTGTTTCTGGTCTCCACTCCGTTTACAGAGTTCTACCTTTGTCGTTTCGAACCCTGCACTGAGTCACAAATGTTGTATTTTGCTAAATACATGCATTTCTATGCTCAGTAGAGAGTCGTAAATGGGGTTTTGATAAAGTCATACTTTGTGTCCAGTACAGAGTGATGCATAAGGTTTTGATAAAGTCATACTTTGTGTTCAGTACAGTCGTGCATGAGGTTTTGATGAAATCCTACCTTTTCTGTGTAGAGTCGTACATGCGTGGCTGTGTTCGATGGCCACAGCTCCAAGGTGAACTGCCTCCTGGTCTCTTCTGGGCCCAGTCTTCCACAGCGTCTCTACTCCGGCTCCAGCGACCAGACCCTGCGCTGTTACAGCCTCAAGGTACCCTCGCACTTTGACCCTGTCTGACTTTACCCCTTTAACCCTACCCTAACCCTACCCTAACACTGGCTGTTACGGCCTCAAGGTACCCTCGCCTGCACAGCTCGTTTTATGAAGCTCATTGAAGCATGCCCTTTGTTTGATTCTCTACAGACACGGCAGTGTTTGGAGCAGTTCTCCCTGCCCGACCGCGTTCTCTGCTTACACAGCCGGTGGAAAGTTCTGTACGCGGGGCTGGCCAACGGCTCCGTAGTCTCCTTCAACGTCAAGGTGGGAAACTGTTGAGCCTTTAGGCGAGAGACAATGGCCCTGCCACCACCTCTTGTCTAGAGACACCGCCAACTTAAGCCATAGTGCCAACGACTGAACCAAACTGTTTCAATACCGTCCTTAGTTTGCCTGTCGCTCCCGATAAGAAATCATCTCTTTACAGAATAAGACTTGTAATGAATAAATTCCTTAAACACATTTTACGTGAACACGATTGTTTAACATAGATTGTTAAAATAGCAATCTAAATGCACTGGATGCTTTTCTGTCTGCTCCTTTAGACCAATAAGCAGCTCGATGTGTTTGAATGTCACGGGCCGCGGGCAGTGAGTTGCCTGGCAACAGCCCAGGAGGGAGCCCGCCGGATCCTGTTGGTGGGATCGTACGACAGCACCATCAGCGTCCGCGACGCCAAGAGTGGGCTTCTGCTGAGAACGCTGGAGGGACACACCAAAACAGTCCTCTGCATGAAGGTACGCGGTGTGTGTGTGAGAGAGTGTGAGAGTGTGAGAGTGTGAGAGTGTGAGAGTGTGAGAGTGTGAGAGTGTGAGAGTGTGAGAGTGTGAGAGTGTGAGAGTGCGAGAGTGCGAGAGTGTGAGAGTGCGAGAGTGCGAGAGTGCGAGAGTGCGAGAGAGAGTGGGTGGAAACAATATGGGTACGCGTTTGTGTGAGTGTGAGTGTGAGTGTGAGTGTGAGTGTGAGTGTGAGTGTGAGTGTGAGTGTGAGTGTGAGTGTGAGTGTGAGTGTGAGTGTGAGTGTGAGTGTGAGTGTGAGTGTGAGTGTGAGTGTGAGTGTGAGTGTGAGTGTGAGTGTGAGTGTGAGTGTGAGTGTGAGTGTGAGTGTGAGTGCCAGTGCCACTTCAGTCACTCCTTGGTGTCTCTGTCTCCACAGGTTGTGAATGATCTGGTCTTCAGCGGGTCCAGTGACCAGTCGGTCCATGCACACAACATCCATGTAAGTCAACACAATACAATACCATAAAACACAACACAACACAATACAATACAATACCATACAACACAATACAATACAATACCATACAACACAATACAATACAATATAACACAATACAATACCATACAACACAATACCATACAATATAACACAATACAATACCATACAACACAATACAATACAATATAACACAATACAATACCATACAACACAACACAATACAATACAATATAACACAATACAGTACAATACAATACAACATCCATGTAAGTCAACACAATACCATACAACACAATACAGTACTGTACAACACGCAAACAATACAACACAATACAATACACCATCCATGTAAGTCAATACAATATAACACAATACAATACTATACAATACAATACAACATCCATGTAAGTCAGTACAATACAATGCAATACAACACAACATCCATGTAAGTCAATACAATACAATTCAACATCCATGTAAGTCAATACAATACAATACAATACAATAGGCAATATAATACGCAGTACAATACAGTACAATAAAATACAATGTAGATTTGCACAGCGCCTCTAGTCAGGGTATACCTCAAGGCTCTCCTTGGGGGAAACTTAACATTCAGGTCAGTCAATACAACTGTTTCATCAATATGGTAAGACAAATGCAATATGAGGCAGAAGACCAATTTCTTTTCAAAATATTATCAACATAACATCCATTTAAAGCAATACACCTATTTCTGCCACTATTTTGACAATATAACTGTTGGACATTTCTAACATTGAATATGTTGACAAATAACTGTTACATAGAATATTTATTTGGCTAACCCTAGTCAGAATAGTTTTCTATCGTCTTCTGAGGTCTGGATGTCTTGTCTCACCTCATTCTTTCTTCTCCCTCCTTCTCTCTCTTTCTCTCCCTCCCTCTCCCTCCTTCTCTCTCTTTCTCTCCCTCTCTCTCCTGCTTCTCTCTCTTTCTCTCCCTCTCTCTCCTGCTTTTCTCTCTTTCTCTCCCTCCCTCTCCTGCTTTTCTCTCTTTCTCTCCCTCCCTCTCCCTCCTTCTCTCTCTTTCTCTCCCTCCCTCTGCGTGTAGACGGGAGAATTGATTCGAATCTACAAAAACCACAGCCATGCGGTGACCGCAGTAGCCATCCTGGGGAAAGTCATGGTTACGGCCTGCCTGGACAAACTGGTCCGGGTCTACGAGCTGCAGGTCAGGAGCAACCCCCTTCATCTGCTCACAATCATAAATAATTATGATTATAATAATAAATAAAATAATGGACAAACTGGTCCGGGTCTACGAGCGAGTCAGTAGCACCCCCTCCCCCAGGCTGCAGTGTAACATATTTCATATGATCAAAAATGTATTTCATTTCTTTATTATTGCGTTGATCCAACCCTGTGTCCCTCACCTCACAGTCCCATGAGCGTCTGCAGGTCTATGGAGGACACAGTGACATGGTCATGTGCATGACCGTACACAACAGCATGGTAAGACCGCTCAAACTAAGCCTTACTTTCAACATTTCATAGCTAAGGAAAGCTTCCACACACTTTAAAGAAGTGCTAGTTTATAGTTTTAGGCAGGGGATTTATTTTATAGCATTAATGAATATGTATATTAAGCTCAATACAATTTAATAGGAAGAGTATTTCTAAACTGCCTTTGAAAACAAATATTTCAAGTGGCTGTACATGTTTTCAAAAAGCAAGTTATATAAAAACCAGAAATGGAACTGTGGATACGATTACATATCTTCTGATTGCGTGTGTGCTTTCCTTGGCTTACAGATCTACACTGGCTGTTATGATGGTAGCGTGCGAGCCGTCAAGCTGAACCTGATGCTGAACCATCGCTGCATGGTGAGACACGGGGGGTTTCTACGCTGGTGAACCCCCTAGGGGAAGTCTAATGTCAGGGGGGCTGGCTGCTAATATACACAGTGTGATGCTCTTTTTTAAAACACTGTTCTCCAAGTCCGAGTTTAATTGTCAATCGTGAGCTCGCACTTACCCACTGTTTGTACGTTCTGATTCCGTGAGGTTTTCAGTAGGAAAACAGTTTTTAGGGTTGTTTTGTTTACCTGCAGTCGAAAAACTCTGTTTTGTTTGTCTGGTTTTCTCCTCAGTGGCAGGGCTGCTCCTTGATCTTTGGCGTCGTGGAGCACCTGCAGCATCACCTCCTCAACGACCACAGCAGCCTCAACTTCCAGACGCTCAAGTGTCGCTGGAAAACCTGTGACGAGTGTTTCTCCGCACGCAATGGCACCGTGCAGGTACACGCTCCTCAATAAACCGGAACACTGTCTTTCTAGCCATTCCCTTGCCTGGATTTTATCATGGTGGTGGATTCCGACTCATTTTGTATTTTGCTACCAGACATTTAGTTCAACTTGATTTTTATTTCATTTATTGAATTAATGTTTTTTTTGTGTTTTTGCTTGTCCAATAGGGGCTTGCCAAACACCTGCAGAGGCACGTAGAGGAGGAAATGAAACTGGAGTGCTGAGAGCCGATTGGACCCTTTCAGCAGGCCCCTCCCCTTTTCCTCCCATATTGGGGGGGACCATCCATCCATCCATCCATCCATCAATCACAGTGTTCTCTGTTCAAATCTGACCTGGTCACTAGTAATGAAGAGAGGGTTGTGACTGTTGTACTTTGGACCTTACACACACACACACCTCTCATATTTTATTTTGGTCTCTCTGACCATGACCAGAGCTGTCAGTTTCACCAATCCACTGACCAAACTAAGACAAAGAAACACAGGACTGTTCCACTGATGAACCTCAGGATGCCAGTGTTAACGGAGGGATTGCTATGTTTTCAGTCAAACCCCTGGAAAGCGATCAACTACTGCCAGCTTTAACTCTAGATTGGCTGCAGTGTGGCATGGGTCAGGGGTCAGGGGTCAGGGGTTAAGGGCTAGGTTGTGGTTGTTAGTGTGTCGCGTCAAGCCACTTCCTTTTCTTTTCCTTGCTTTGTTTTATTATGGTAGCCATTGTTTCATTCAACTCTTGTCTGGACATTTACAGAGTACTCGAGAAAGTTTTTTGAAACCTCTTGGAGGGTTTTGTAGCAGGATTGTCGAGGCCATACTTCAGTGCAATAGTGTGATATTTCTGTTTCAAAGTTTAGATGGAGAACGGTTTGTTTTGTTTTTGCCTTGAGTGGTCACCACTGTCATTTAAAAAAAAAAAAAAAAAAATTGTTTTACGCTGACCTGTCTTATTTTTGTTGTCAACCTTTCATGGGTTGAGGATTTAGTTGGTTTTCCATTTTATTTTCTACTGATCTTCGAGTTGCTCACTGATGTTAAGGTGCTATGAAGGTTTGGTGCAGTGTAATCTGCCAGGTTGCCATTTGAGGATTAGGGTTTGCTGTGATGGTGACAGAGCACCATTGCATGATGATGATGATGATAGTGTGTGTGTGTGTAAACCGACGTTTGTTTTGCCCCATGTTAAATGTCATGGGAGATTCAAGTAATATCTATTACTTTTTTTTGGTGTTTTCCTGAACGAGTGAGTGTGTATTTTATGGTGGTGTGAATCCGTGATTGGAATTTTATATGGAATCAGTTATCCATTGTAAAGTTGTTTCTTAAGTATTGGCATACTATATGAGGTTGTGTAGAGGAGGTGTTAAAAAGGGAAGAGCTTGAAGGACAAAAATACAGTCCGTCTCCCATGCCATACCTCCGCATCTGTAAACACTCAAACCACTAACAAATGCAATTTAACAGCATTATGCCTTATGTTAAACACACAGAAATACATACGTCCATATATGATTCAACACACACCGATTTTTTTATGTGAAATTTTAATCAATGTGAAAGGTCAATTGAAATGCTCTTCCGACACCTCAGTTATTCATGAGCTCATTGGTTGTAGACAATGTGAAATGGGCTGGTTTTTGTGGCCCAGTTGCTCTGTTGGGTTCACAGCAATCATAGAGAGAAGTCTCTCCGAGGGCTGTGCAGTCTTTCGTTGTGCTTCAGGGCGATGGAAAGCATGCAATAGACCTCTTACCTGGCATTCCTGAGTTTCTTAAACAGATTATTATTTTGTTTTGTAAGAAAATGCAATCGAAAGGATCAAAAAAGTCTGATTAAAAAGGTTTGTAACTTTACATTTGTTGGGAGTCCTGTGTCTTTCTTTTGCATGTCTGTTTATGGTTTGAAAATGTAAAAAGATCTACTGTATATGTCCAACACATGTTATGGACTTGGGAAATTCAGCTTCTTAGACAGCCCTTTTACTTATCTTAACTTCTCTTGTCTGAAATAAATAATTATTTATATAACAAACCTTTTCATCCAAAATACTATAAACCTTGGCAAAGCATTCAACAAATAACTACACAATTATTTATTTGGTTAAAATTGTTAAAATTCAGTACACGCAATCGACCATAGCTTTAATAGTAAACCACAAAAGAGCAAAAGTCCAACCTATTGGCATATTAACAACTCCACGATAGAACCTTGCATGTTGTAAAAAATAAATAAAAATAAAAATGAAACTGCTACAACTGTGGTGTTCCAGCAGAGAAAGACTCCCCTTTCTTGTATGAGCTCCTCACTTCACATGCAGCAGTCTAGAGACTGGTAGACTTGTGGAACGGTGTGTGTGTGTGGGGGGGGGGGGGGATGGTCCACCACTGTCTTCATCTGTGTATCTCCATGGTCCATGAGAGATCCAGTGTTCACCTGGTGGTAGCGATCAGAGCGTGGCCGCGCTTTACAGCGTTTACAGGAGGTTTAACAAAGTTAAGAAGCGTTCAAAGAGAAGTTGACAGCCATATTGTCATGCAGAATAAGGTAGAAAGAGGAACAGTGAGAACCATGGGTAATGAGAGGGTTGTTAAGGTATTATCACAGAAAAAGAGAGGTTGTGTGTGGTTGATGCCTGAGAAAAGTACTGTACAACTTCATATGGAAAAGTGGTTGGTTTTTAAAAACAAGGCTGATGACCGTAAGAGAGGCTGATCTCTAGGCGATACTGGCAAGGAGAAAAAAGAAGGCTTGAGACCTAGAAAAGAAAAGAGTGCATAGAGAGAGAGAGTGAAGAAAAAAATAAAATAAAAGGAAAATAAAGAGGAGAGATGAGGGAATGATCAACGTCAGGGATTATTATTAGGGCTCTGCAGTCTCAGCAGGAGGAGGAGGAGTCCATGGTGGTCGAACTGACACGGTGAGTGGTGAGGTAAGGTTCTGGTTCTGGTGAAGGTTCTGGTCCAGGCAATGGAGTAGCGGAGAAGGACGCCTGGCAAGGGTGGGGGACAGGGGGATGGGGGGGGGGGGGGGGGGGGGGGTGTTGGCGGGGGTGTTGCCTAGGCATACATGGTCAACTGGAGCCACTGGACGTGGAGAGAAGACACAGGCACAGTAGTTAGATAAGTTACATATCAGTAAGAGGTATTCACTCCACTTTGAGCTAATTAGGAGCTATGGGCAAAGCAGTGCCTACGTATATTGCCCTTTTCTTTTGACGGTCGTGGTCATCTTTCCACCTAACATTTAGCAAAAGTACTGTTTTAACTCTAAACATGTCCCTCTCTTTAGTTTCCAACTGTCACCTTGGCCCTTGGAATAAGAGGCTGTCCCTCAGTGACATCAAAACCCTTGCCCTTACCTCCAGGACACTGAGTCTGATGGTGCCATCTCCATCCTGGTCAAAGGCTTGGAACGCCCCTGCAAAGAAACCCCAGAGTGTCACACACAGAGAATGTATTCTGGTTTGACGATAGCATTGGTTTTTAATTATGTATAATCATGTGTATAACATATGCATTGTCTGTTTGATGACAAACTGTGCATTCTGCATTATTCAATCATTGCATTGCGAGTCCGAATGATTAAACTCCAACCCAAAACAACCATCAACGTACAGTAAAACTTACCATCGTTGACCATCTAGATACCTAAGAGAGCCTCATCAGGATAGAAACATTGTTCAGTGGTTCTAAAGTTTTTTTTAAGGTGAGGTTCTTGACCTGGCTCAGACTTACTAAACATGGCCTCAAGTCTGACCAGACAGCTGACGAAGCTGTCAAAGTCTATGTTCATGTTCTCGTTGGCATAGCGCATGGTGATGAGGTCATAGAGCTGGTTGTTAAGACGGAATCCTGAGGAGGACACAAGACACATGACTGTACAGTGACAAGGACATTGGACAAGGTTAAAGATCAACTGTCACATCGCCACTGGGTTAAAACCACTGCCGTTAATATGGCATGGGATCTCAAATCACTTGAATCAGGATTTTCTTATCAATATGTTTGAAGAGGGGAAGATATTGCTTACCTGCTTCATTGATTGCATTCCTCATCTCGTAACTACTGATGGTGCCGTATTGGTCTGAGTTATAGTGCATAAAGATCCCCTGCAAAAGAGAGTGTGTGAATCGAAAACATCCTATGATAATGGTTCAATGTAAATATGAAGAGAGGGAGAAAGATATATAAATGAGAAAGAAAGAAAGAACGAAAGAAAGAAAGAAAGAAAGAAAGAAAAAAAGAAAGAAAGAAAGAAAGAAAGAAAGAAAGAAAAAGAAAGAAAGAAAGAAAGAAAGAAAGAAAGAAAGAAAGAAATAAAGAAAGAAAGAACGAACGAACGAAAGAAAGAAATAAAGAAAGAAAGAAAGAAAGAAAGAAAGAAAGAAAGAAAGAAAGAAAGAAACTGTGAGAATGGTTAAACCTGTTGCATGTCTCAGAAGTGTCCGCTCAATTTTATGACAGTTATTTCACCAAAGACAAAACGATTACCAATAGCTCACATGTCAGTACACTGGGCCATTTCTGTACAGGGGGATGGTATTTACAATCAAACAATATTGCTATCCACTCCAGTCCTGACCTTTGAGCTTCAGCAGAAATTAGGCACCAAAGGATAGGGTAGGCGGCTACACTCACCTGCCATTGCTTGATCTTGTTCCAGAGATGTCTGAACTCCTGCAGATTGAGCTTCCCTGTTCCATCCATCTACCCAGTTAGTTAAGGTTACCATCGTGAATACCCCCTCCTAGCGAAATGATAGAACACATACATTGACCTGTACTCTCACTGGTTCTCTCTCTCTCTATCATTCTCTCTCTCTCTCTCTCTCTCTCTCTCTCTCTCTCTCTCTCTCTCTCTCTCTCTCTCTCTCTCTCTCTCCCTCATTCTTATTCTCTCTCTCTATCGCTCTCTCTCTCCTCTCTCTTTCTCTCTCTCTCTCTCTCTCTCTCTCATTCTTACTTTTGCTCTATCATTCTCTCTCTCTTTATCACTCTCTCTCTCTTTTTCTGTGTCTCTCTCAATATCTCTTGCTCCCTCTCTCTCCAGAGACCACAGAGCCAGCCCGATGCCCCCGATACAAAGGATACGTCCATGAGGGCAATCATGCTCCTGCAACTGTCCAAGCTGAAACCCTCCGTGTTCAGATCCTTATCTGCAGTGGATGGAGAGACAGGAAACAGCTATAGAAATGCAGGCCGTGGTTTTAGGTAGACAATCCTATTCATGTCATTTCAGATAGCAGAAATAGTACGTTACATTACTATGCTTACGTTTGGAGACAATCCTATTGGTGTCATTTTGGATAGCAGAAATATTACGTCACATTACTATGCTTACGTTTGGAGACAATCTTATTCAGGACATTCTTCAGTTCGTTAGCTGCTATTTCCATTTCCTGCGAGAGAATAAAATAATTAGGGATAAAAAACGACCATTGCAACAATAATAATAATAAATGAATAAGTCAAGTCAAACATATTTGTATGGCATATTTCATACACAGGCAATTCAATGTGCTTTACATAAGGAAAGCAGATATGGAGGACCAAAGCTGCCAAAAATAAAAATAAATAAATTGCCATTTGAGATGGAAATCCCAGAAGGAAATGTGAAAAACAACTTCTGAAGAAATGTGTAAAGGAAATGATACAGAAGTAAAAAAGTAAATTAGAAGTAAATAGGGAAATGCAAAGCAAATGTAAAAGGAAATGTAAAAATCAATAACGAAATGTAAACAGGAAAGTAACTAAATTGGGGAATTAATACAAAGGAAAATACAATCAATGGCATTTTATTTATTTTTTGAGTAATTTATTTATTTATGTATTTATTCTTAATTTTTGCAGCTTTGGTCTTCCCTAAGCAGATAAATAAAAAGCAATAAATAAAATAAGAAAAAAATATAATCTATATTAATAAGATAAATGAAAACGCTAAGAAGAAGAATTCAGTAAAACGCAATCAAAAACATATTTGCTTTTATTCTAAGTTTTATTTTTTTAAGATCCTCTTGGAATTCATAAAAGACAATCATGAATGGTGCACACACCCGTCAGTAAAAATCAATCAATCAATCAATAAACATGATCTTACTTAATGATAATCTGAAGGACAGTATAAAAAAAAAAGCAATATTGTAATGAAAGAGGAAAGAAATAGTAATGCCCCCCGACCCCAGCTGCTATACTCACGCTCCCCCACTCGGTGGTTCCCGAGCTCCCAGTACTCACATCCCCGCCAGCTATCGCCTGGAAAATAGTCCTGAACTGCTGGTCCTCCTCAGTCTCTTCTCCGACTGTGGATGGCGCAGGCTGGAAAAGCATGAATGGACAAAGAAAGGGCGAGAAAAGAGATAGACAAAAAGAGAGGCGAAGGGGGAAAGAGAAGATAATATATGAGAGGCAGGTCGAATTTCTGAACTCTCCTTTTAAAGCCAAGAAATCACTTTATTTGTTTGTGTGGGTTTAAGTGTATGTTAGTGAGTGAGTGAGTGAGTGAGTGAGTGAGTGAGTGAGTGAGTGAGTAAAGTGAGTGAGTGAGTGTGATTTGACAAATAGCAGAGTCTGTGTTGAAATGGTAGAGCCCCTATGAAATCAATGGTTAAGTGGTGATGCTGGTCGAATGAGCTGTTGGCAGTAGTGCGGTTCGTACAGCATATCTATAAGTAACATGCAGGAGAAGAACACGGAACATAGAACACTTACCACTGGGTGGTCGGCCTCGATCCTGTTCTCTATTTCCCTGAGTGAAAACCAACAAACATCAGTTACCATGGCGACACTAACATTTGGACCATAAGCGTCGCACATGTTCAGTTCATTTTTTTGTAAATTTACAAATGAAAACAAAAATGGCATTTCACTTTCACATTTAGATTCCATATCAGTGACTTCAATGACAAATCACACTATCTTACCATCTAAGCCAGCTGTGAATTAAATGTATTTGTTATGTACCACCTGTTTCTCCAATTTGACAAAATATAAATGTTTGTGGAATTTCGTTGTATTCTTCTTTTGGTCAAAAAATGTTAACTGTTGACTGCTGGATGCTGTTGTTTCCCCTTTCGGCTTGATTGACACTTTTTCTTCTTCTTCTTTTGTCCATATGCGCAGTTTCTGTCTTAGACTACAATAAGTTGGTAAATTCTTCCTAAAATGCCGGGTATGGTTGCCTCCTCTACACCAAAACTCTTAAATAGCTCATGGATTAAAAACGACCACTTTTCTAAGTATCAAATCTACTCTGGGGTCATGTTTTAAATTACAAGAACTATCCAAAAATATGCTAGTTGACCTCTCGTGCCCATAGCTACATACGGTAGAGGTTTCACACTGCTGCAGAACTGATTGCCTTCACGGCCATCGGCTGCCTGTTCCACTGTCGTTTCCAGAAGAGCAGATTCTGGTGCTTGAAGGTCGGAGCTTGAGTTAGTTAGTAGGCTACTGAAAAAAAATGTTTACCGGAGCACGGCCATATTTGATGCCGCTTGTCCTAAAAAAGACTCCATAACAGCTTCGTACTGGGGTTGATTTCTTCCAGCTCTACAAATCAAATCGCCGTTAAAATTGTTTGTCCTTGTTGGTTGCATCCCACTCCCAAATCCCCAAGCACCCACCCAAACCTGACAAGTCCACCCCATCACCCTACATCACAGAGACAACGTAAGGTCAATGGGAAAGACTAATCGAGTCGTAAGCCTAAATCTACTTCAAACTTTAAAAAAATACATAATCCTCTCACACTATTGCACAGACAGTAACACGTCCACTAAAACGAATCACAACATTTACATGCCAAATAAAACATAATAAATAAGCAACAGACATTATTTACCCTCTGCGGGGACTCTTTTTTACAACGTATATTTTCCCTTGCTATTTCTGCACCACTAGCTCTGGCCTCCTCCCATCGCCCTCGCCCCCACTCACTCGGACGTGTTTCTCTTTTCGGAGAAGACCCTCAGGAGGAACTCTCCCTCCTGGTGGGGCTCGTAGGTGGAGGGCACGATGACGTACTCCCCGGGGCTCAGGCGGAAACGCTGCGTCACCTCGCGCAGGTTGATGTAAGACTTGCTGCGAGCCTTGGAGGAGTTGACCAGGAAGAAGTCCTTAGCCATGTGCTGCTTGTTACCGTGCATCTGAAAGGGGGAACGCAGAGAGAAAGAGAGAAGGGCTACTTCCAAAAGACTCACAACGGTTGACATATTTTTATATAATAATAATTATGATAATGAACAAAGGTGGTACAGCAAACCAGAGTCTCCTTACATCTTTGGGCACCTTAGGATGAAGAGAGAAACAATTGTGGTTACAAAACAGTAAAAGGTTCAACCCAAATGAAAAAGTGTTATTAAATAATATTAACACTGCTAAATAAAATGATTAAACCAATAACGTTTAAAGTAGCATCAGTACGTTGCGTGTGACAGTGCGCGTGTATAATATTTGAATGAATGTCGACACCTCGTAGATGGCAAAGCCAATGGTGAAGAGATTGGCTCCCAGCTTGCGGTCTTTCCGTCTGTTCTTCTGCATCAGCGACACCACAAAGGAGCAGGCCACCTCGTTGTCCTCTGGGTCGTCATCCTCCTCCAGCAGACGCAGGCGGTACTGAGGGTTGGTCCAGAAAGTGTCTGCACACAACGTCACCACAAACGTCAACGTTCGAACTTTGATGTAGACAAATACTGCAGAGCTACGCTCAGCGCGGGAAACAGCGCGGGAAACAACAGCACAGCTGTCTACGGGCGCAGCAAAGGATGCTGTTCTTGATGCTTGGTGCAGAAAGTGTCAGCACACACTGGGACGTTCATGTCGACGTTCCGAGTTACTCAGTTCAAGCGTCGACCGTCTAGAGAAGGTGTCTGCACACACAATCATCCCAACATGAGGTACTCCGTTCAAACTTCAGCTGTCTGTTGATGCAGCTTGGAGGATACCACGCTGGCACACCCAGGTCATTCATCACAACATGACCAGTTATTCAGTTAAGGCATGAACTGTCTAGTGGTGGAGTACCGTTGCAATATTTCGTTGCCATCCTGGGTTTCCCAAAAAAAAACTGAATTCTAGAAAAAAATTACAGGAATCGGTTCTATTGTTCTGATCAGGTGTATTTTCTCCTCTTTGTGACTGAGTGACGTACCTGGATAGTTCCTGCAGCCTCCGGCGGAACAGCCCCTGACCCAGCGACCCTCGTTTACAGACACGGTCCACTTGTGGATCTTGTCGCTCTCCAGAGCATCGGGGGTGAGGTTACAGATCTCGATCTTGGTGTAGTTCTTCCTGAAGTCCTCGAAAGACATCCTTGAAAATTGAAAAGGCGTTTTGTTTTTATTAGTTATGTTTTCATAATATGGTGTTTTATTCTTTCTGTTCTTATTTGGGGGAAATGTGTCGTCACTGTACCAGAACTCTCCGTCCTCTGCGTTCTGGTGCTGCAGCTTGTCCTTCTCCCCCTTGGAAAGGGAGCCCCACTCCTTAGAGCTGAAGAACATAACATGCACAACAATAGGATGACCCAGGAGTCGAAAACGTATTTCTTAATTATGACAGTTAGACTGTTTTTTTTTGTGTTTTTTTTCTCACAAAATAGAGCCACAGCCCAGAAACAAAATGGTGGCGGACTAACTTGTCACTCCAGGGGCCGTTCCACTCCACCTGACCCCAAGGGTTCCTGAGGCGCACCAGACGCACCTTCGACTCTTTCTTCTCCTGCTGCTTACACTGGGAACCCACACAGTGAAAGAGTTGCTCGTTTGATGGTTCAAACTTTAAACCCCTTCTTCCAATGCTATTAACACTTCAAAATCACACCGTCAAAGTAACAGTCACAGACTGTACGGTTCAAATGTTAGGCTTCTTTTTCTAATGCTGTTTACACTGGTAAATTAACACAAGAGTCACAGAGTGACAGAGTGATGGAGTCAGAGTCATACAATCACAGCTTGTACAGTTCAAACCTTCACTTCCACTTTTTACACTAAGAAAACATTCAAATTCAGGGTCTGTATGGTCCAAACCATGTATGAGCATATCACTACATGTGAATAGTGTTTTTTCATGCTAGAAGTGTACACAGCTGAGATAAAAAAAAAAAAAAAAGGCGAGAAATAAAAGAGAATCCAGCTTCAATTCTGATTGTAAGTTGTTGTCATACCTCATCCACGGCTGTCACGGAGTAGGCGTGGCCCTTAACGAGCCCGGTTGTCATGCGGGTCTCAAAACGCACTGGGACCAGGGACTGGAGGAAAGAGACCCAAACAGGATCATTAATCTAGCTGTTCATTATTCATCTATACCACACATGTATAGAAATAGATAACATTACAAAGCTGCATTTGCCTATTCATGATCCATATGTAATACAGCGACCCTAAATTATCCAATGTGACTCATTACTGCTTTTTTAAAGTAAAACTCATGCAACAGATTTTTTCCGGTCAGAGAGAGGGGGGGAAGGAGGAGGGAGGGGGGGGGGGACTCACGTCAATAGAGCAGCCCATCAGGGAGCCCCTCTCCAGGGCTTTCTGCATGATTGTGTACAGCTCCTTGGGAGCCTCCTTCATCTCATAGTACTCAGTGACTCCTCCAGTGAAGTCCTCCATGGCCTCGGTGGTGTTGCCGCCTTTCAGGGCCTCGTAGGAGCCATGCAGCCTGGACACACACAGAGAGAGAGAGAGAGAGAGAGAGAGAGAGAGAGAGAGAGAGAGAGAGAGAGAGAGGGAGATGGAATATGGAGAGGTGGATAGAGATGGAAGGGGGAGTTTAAAGTGAAGTGTGCATGTCTGTTAATGACTCAGAGGGGTGGCAGTGGTGCAACTGCCTACTGTATATAATTAAAATGTTGGCAAATCTGTCACATGCACAATACAACATTTAGGTCTGTCACATTGGACCTTGATGTTTAACTATTTGAACAAATGACATCTATAAAAGTGAAATAGTTAAATTATTAAAATGTATTTGTTTGCTTCTTGTCCCTTGTGCTTACTTGGCATAGGCCTTCTCCAGAAGGGCGCTCCAAAACTCGTTCCTCTCAGCAGATTTGGTGAACACCAGCTGGTTGTTAAGGGTGGGGATGCGGTCGTCAACAACAACATCCACCCAGTCGCCATAGCGCCAAAACTAGAGAACCAACATCACAGAAAAGAGAATGGGTTCATTTAGGTATGAACGACAATTACGCAAACGTACGTATTTCCACAACCCTAATCGTCATCAAAGTTGAAGAAATAACTGAATATACAGCAAAGCATTTGGATATAGAATATAAATGACTGAAACATACAGTATATGTCCAGTGTTTTGTGTTCGTCTTTTTCCTGTCCTGACCTGGAAGTGGAAGATGCCCCCATAGCCCTCGGTGTAGCTCTGCTCTTGAGGAACTACTCGATAAAGGAGTTTCTCGTTCAGAGTCAGACAGGCAATAGCAGCCAGCAGCCAGCAGTCACCTGCAAAAAGAACACATAAAAAAAAAAAATTATGTACGTCTTCACCTCACAACAACATCTTCAGGTTCAATATTTGGTGATAACAGTCTACTCTACAGCTAGCCTTTTGAGTCTAAATGAGAAGATGGATGGCGACATGGCAGAGAGAAGAGGGGGACCCTATTGAGATCCACATGGAAGAAATAATCACAATGAACATCTGTCTGTGAATGTGAACAAAAGACAAGCACAGTCTCACTGAAAAGCACTGCAACCTGAATTAAACACCCCAAAAACAACAAAACCAAACATCTAACAAAAATAACAAAACCGAGGAAAAGACCCTCTCTGAGTTCTGACTCAGGTGTTTTATGATTGTCCAGGTCTTAGCTTTGCCACGGGGGAAACAATGTAAGTTTTAAACGGGCTGCCTGAACCTTTGTCTTTTATTTCCAGCCCGCGTAGCACAACAAAGCAAAGTGCTGCCAGTCGGATTCTCTTCCAGAAGAGTGACCACAATATGGAGGGGCCATTGATGATAGAAAGGCCGTTGTGTGGCGGATAGCTGGGAGGAGTTCAGTTTAAAGGAGCAGCCATCTACTCAATCCCATGGGACACTTGGGGCCTTGAGACTACTAACTGTTACTCCTTGGGTTGTGTTATTCCTATCTACTGTAGCCAACTCTAATCCCCAGATCCATACACACAAAACTAACAAACAAACACAGCAAAGTTGTTAAACAACATGATTAAAACTGACAATAAGAAACCTAGGGTAAAGAGTGTGTGTTAATAAACCTAGGGTAAAGAGTGTGTTTATAAAGCTAGGGTAAAGAGTGTGTTTATAAAACATGGGTCGGGGGTGTGAGATATTTACCAAGGTCTCCTTGGCAAATGTCTGTCCTACTGGCTCCTCCCACAATGAACTGAGGGTTCTCACAGATGTCCTGCAGTCAAGAACATTAGCACAGGCAGGTCAACCTCCTCAAAAGAACTCCTCAAAGCCATGTACTTAAAGTGAAAAAAAAATCATCAATTAAATAATATTTCTCTCTCTTTCTCTCTCTCTCTCTACACACACACATATATATATATATATATATATATATATATATATATATATATATATATATATATTAATCTATATATGTGTAGTTAAAATACATTATCTTTAAAAAATCTATAAACTGTAAAACAATAGATTTGGTTACAGACGTGAGTAGGAAGAGAAAAAGAGTGGCCAGAAGTGAAGATTAATTAATTACAACTAAACAGAACTGACCCCTGCTTTAGGCTCACATCCTCATCTCCAAAGCAAGCCTGTAATTTGTCTCTATTGTCTGAGAAACTTACAGTGGCGCCAAACTGCGACAACAAATTCTGCCATAAAATTGTCTGATTGTCAAATAATCCAACCAGGATTAAAAAAATTATGCATATTACAAGTTAGAAATATACAGCATACATAAAATCCTTTAGTACAACATTTCTAAACAACATGTATATCTTTCTGATTAAGAGCAGGCATCAAATTATCGCATTCACTCATCCATCAAAACAACAGCTGGGTGATTTCCCAAAAGTCCATGGTGTGTTGATAATCCTTTTGAGGAACATATACGGTGTATCTCCAAATTCATATCCACTAGTAGATTAGAATTATCAGAGCCTAATGACCATTGTAAAGGACAGATGTCCTTATCATTTCCATTTCCCAGTAGTGCTTTAGATACTATCCCACTACCTCCTCCTCAACGCGCATCCAATGTTAAATCAAGCGGCGCTCCTCCCCAGAAGCCCTGTGGGTGAGGACCGAACAGCCAGTTTTCCTACCCTACCTTGGGTCTTTTCCACACGATGTTCTTGACCTTGGTGGACTTGGGGCCCAGCTCCTTGTAACCCAGGGATTCCACGGTGGCGGGAAAGGTCTCATCCTCAAACAGGGTCTTCTTCTGGAGGCACTCCTGTTTCAGGGTGTTGAAGTCCTGGCCGCTGAAACGCAGGGGTTTACTAAGAGAGCCTTCCCCGTCTCTCCTCTCTCTCTCCCGGATCAACCGGTCACAGAAAAATCCAGCCGGCGTATAAGGCATTTTTTCGTGGCTGACTTTTTTCTTCTTCCTGTGTGTAAAAACTGTCTTTTGCTGCGTGTGTACTAATGTCTTAGGAGCCCCTAAAAGACCTGGCATAAATCCAAACAGGTAATCTCTGATTGGCTACGTTGTCGTATGACGCCCCTTGCCTTGGTCAAAGAGTCGAGGCAAAGCGTCGGTCGAAAAAGACATTCACTCTACATGCATACACCTCTACATTAGCAAGGACACACACAAACACAACACAACACACACACACACACACGCATATACACACCTATGTGTTGTGATTCCATTGGTCACTGAACAATGACCTGTGCCTGGTGTGTGTCTGTGTGTGTGTGTGTGTGTGTGTGTGTGTGTCTGTGTGTGTGTGTGTGTGTGTGTGTGTGTGTGTGTGTGTGTGTGTGTGGTGGCTCTCGTTTCATCATTGTTGGGTGGCACAAAGGCCAGCGGTGGGCGCCAGGCCATGTAAAGAGTAAAGAGTGGTCCGGGGAGGCCCTGGCTCAGCAGAAGCCATTCAAGCCCATTAAACCTATTCTTTTTAGAGCTCAGCAGAGAGCAGCCTCAGCACTAACTAACCGCAGGCTAACGCTGTGAGGTGTAGCAACCCATCGTCTGTTTTAATGCAGGAACCAAATGACAAACTGTTTTATAGACAGAGGGAAAGGTGGATCCCAGCGGGCTGGGCTTAGGGGAAACAGATCCAGAGCCGGCCAGTCACCTTAGAAAGCGTGTGTATTCACAATTGTAATGGTAAGACGCTCAGAGTTCTTCACAACGGTTTGAGGCTCATTAGCAGTCGAATGCCGAATAAAGACAGGCACTATTTTAGGCAGACGTCGGCAGGTGGAATGAAAACGTTGACCCAGTGGTGTCAAAGTGCACCAAGTCAAACCTATTAGACAATGCCTTAACTCAAACAAATAAAAACATACTAGACTTCTCCTCAAGAGTCAGGTCAAAGATCACCTACCAGTGTTGTTTTCCTGACAATATATTCACTAATGCCTCTCTGTGCGTGTGTGTGTGTGTGTGTGTGTGTGTGTGTGTCACCCAATATAGCAATTGCTCATACAGCAACTTCTAAACACCCAAAAAATAAATATACTTTCAATATTACTCTTTTTGAAAGTATAGTTTTATTGATGAGACTATTGAGTAAATTTTGGGGGGATTATGTATAATAAGTGGCAGTGGACAAATCTAACCCTGAAAACCAAAAATTCATCTATCACCAATTAAAAATATCATCTTTCATTCTAATCAAATATTTTTTTATTGTATTTTATTGAAATGTATAGCCTGATTTATTTGCAACAATACTTAAAAGCTAACGTCATCATTTAAATAGAAGCTCCCATGGTTGGATAAAACCGTTATTTTACATAAAAACAATGTGAGATTAAAGAACTACCCTAGCAATCTGGCCTCTGGGTCTGGTGAAAAGAGGGGACCGGTTTCAGTGGCTGAACGAGTGACCCATGGACTTTTTATTGATACTGAATTTAATGGAAATGTCACGTCATATCGCATGGGTTAGAGAATGTGACATTCAAAGCATGCTAAATAAATCGGCACTTTCACTTTCACTTCAATTGAAGTTGTAAAGTTCAAGGCCTTTGGTGAACGTATCACTCACTATCTTATGAAAGCATGAGAATATAAAGTAAAACGTGCTTTTTGACTAACAAGGTGTGTATAGTTCTAGTCATTGAGCTATTTAGTTTAGAAAAATGCAGAGGGAGATTATAGCTTTCCATCAGACCAAGTCCAAGAAAGACAAACCACTTATGATGATTGATCATCAAATTAGGTCAAACAGAACAGCCACTTCTTATCAATACAATTGGTACAGCCTGCTCTCCTTCGCCAGTGGCCAGGCGCCAATTCCATTAGGAACATGCTGTATTAGTAGAGCAAGTCAGGCTACCTTTAATCTCACACAGGTGGGGGCAGATATTGCCCTGTTGCTTGCTTGTTGTGATGGTCTAATAAAGTCGCAGTGCAATACCTGACGTTAAAAGCTATACCTTGGTTGATAACAGTTATTGGTAACTCGGAGCGACACATTTGCAGCGAGACCTGTCAGAGAGGTAATGCGCCGCGTACCAGGCTGCGGGGAAAGACGACCCATGTCTGACTAGACTTGCTAGAGGCGAAAGAGTGTGGGGATGAAAATTACAAGTTTAAGTTACGGGATAAAATCAAATTAAATCTGACAGTTGGACTGCGATAACTTTGATGTATGGATAACTAATTTCAGAGATTTTAGCGTCAAGGTTTCAGAGATCATTCTACTGTGACAACTTACCTCTATGAGTTTGAGAACACCAGTCCAGCGGCCCTCAGCTTTGTGATGGTCGAGTCTGTTGTAAACCGTAGTTTATCTTTTATTTTTGTCTTAGGCTATATTGCCAGAGGGTATTGATTTTATGAAGGTGGGGTTGGCATAGCCAAATCTCATCCCCAAAAGTATAAACCACTGTAGACTGATACCAGGCGAGTGGCTATTTGTAGTGTGGCTGTACTGTCAGCCGTTAGAAATTAGCTGCTTCACCTGGGCTAATACTTTACTAGGCATTATTAGAAAGGTTCTGTTCCAGTAAACTTAGCTCTCTACGTGTCATTCTCTCAGTAACGTTGCATTCCTTGCTGTGGCAGTGGCAGCCATGTTTAAACGCATATTATGGAGATGTATTGATGTCTCGAGTCGCGCCCCGGTGGCTCAAGGCAAAGCAACCAATAAGGATAAAATATTTTTTTATTTATAGTCTCATAGTAAAGGTACACCTCAACTTAAAAGACATTTGGCAGTATGTACAACATTCCTGTGATTTCCATGGCATGGAATGAACAAATATATATTTCGTACACACAAATAATTCCCCCCCCCCCCCCCCCCCCCCCCTCCCCCCAAAAAAACGAATATTACAGGGAAGGCTTTTCTCTGTAAAGCTGAGAAGGGTACAATGTTGATTATAATAGCCTACACTGCCATGGAATTTTTTTGTTCTCTTCTTTACCAAAAATAAAACGTTACAGTACAGAACAGTGCCACTGAATTTCACTGTGTAACATTCAGTATATTTGCAGATTAAAAATAGTATTTTTTTTCTAGAAATTGGAGATACTTAAACCTGTTATGTGAGATTAAATAGAAGGACATATTTTCAATATATGCATGCTCACTGAAAAATATCATGCCTAATAAACTACAAACATGGGTCAAGAATATAATTTCAAAATCACTATTAAATATAGGGATCAATTTGACAGCACAAACATTTCGAAGATAAAAACTTAAGCAATGTACACTGAATCAAAGAGGTTGCAAAACATACATTTCCCCCCAAAGCTTCTTCACATTCTTTAGTTGAAAAATACAAATTTGAAAAAAGGTACTGTAAACTATTCCTAATAACATCTACTCATCCAACGTCTTTTTTGTAAGTCTCTAATCTCTACAAACAGGATCATTGAGGACATTCCGAACATAACTTCAGAACTAAAGCAGTACACCTCTTACCCTGCCAGTCCGATTACCAACGAGGACTCTTGAGGTTTTTCTAAAAGCAAAATTGCAGAGCTGCCATATTGTGTGGGGCTTGTGGCTGCTGCTGTGGCAGCCAGGGAGAAGAGGGACGGACGCACAAAAGAGCGGCGGGAACACGGTTCAGACACACATCATAACAGCACCATCTCTCACACCATGTTCCCCCCATGTTCCCCGTGGCTGGCGTGAAGAAGGCTGGACAGGGTCTGCAGACAGCCAGGAGGAGAGGCTTAAAGGGCTGGTGTTTTCTAAGTGAAGTGTCTCTCTGGTTGTGGGTGGGGGAGGGAGGGTTAGTCTCTAGCTGGGCTCCACGCGGAGCTTCTTCCTGCTGGGAGGCTCCTCCGGCTCGGACTCGGAGCTGGAGTCTGAGCCGCCATCGAAGGCGGACACGGCACTCCCCTTGGGGTTGGTGTACAAGTTGGTCTCTGAGGTGGAGTAGCTTGTCTGGAGCTGGTTGTTCCCCTTGGCCTTCTCCAGCGCCCGCACTGAAACACATCCGACAGCCAGGAAGGAAACACCGAATGAAAACCAAGCCACCACTGAAATACAGGTAAGACTCCCAGCATCCCCTTCACCTTTCACTTTTACCGTAACTCCTTGCCTGCCTCTAGAGGTCTTTGCCATAACGTTCAAGCTAACACAGCTGGTAAAATAACACCAATCTGTTTTTTAAAGAACGTTTCTCTCATTGTACATTTTAAACTGCATTACTGCTTTATGAAATTTTACTTTGAAGTATTGGTCATTGTATTGGTGTTTGCCAGGCTAAGAAGCTGCTTTTGTTTTGGACGCAGTATAGGCAGATCTATGTATCCCTTATCATAAAAGGTGCATTTGTCCACTGTGGTCAGTCTTTGGCATGGATGGTTTCCTTTAGTCAGCGATAACTTAAGGTCTACATTTTCTATTAACGTCACAATATTTGAAAAGCTTTTGGCTTTTGGCGACGCACTTAAAATTAGCCTGGATATTATGATTTATCATGCAAACATATCACCACACTGTATATCTGAGGTGAGACTTAACCATCAATGAGTTGTGGCGACAACAGAACCCTGGCCCTCTGACCTTGCTGTTCCAGCAGGGCGTTCTGCTTCTTCAGATCATCGATGTCCTGCTGGTGGGTGTGGTTTTTCCGCCTCATGTACTGGATATAGTCGGTGGCTTTATCTAGGATCTGAGCTCGGGACGCCTGTTTGACAGATTGCTGTCAGCAACAAAATAACAAACAAACAAAAACAAAAAGGTCATGGGACAATGTTGCATAGCCCATATTACAGCACAGGTATTATTAATATAACGGTATCCATTTAGTTATTAATACAATAGGATCAAACTCTTATATCTACTATCACAGTTTCTTAATTAGAGACTAATGATTGCTAATCGTAGTAAAATATGGTGTGTAATACATCTATTGACTGGAAATCATATACATGCACATTGCTTAGTTCTTACTTGCTTAGGTGTACATTGCTTGGTTCTTAGCTGCTTAGTTGTACATTGCTTGGTTCTTAGTTGTTAAGCTAAAGATTCCAGTCTTTTTATGTCACTTGAATCAGTTTTTCGCATCTTTTGAAAAAAATAAACATTTCAAGTTTTTCTTTGCTGGCTGTTTCGTAAATTGTTCGAACAACATCATTCAATCTTGACTAAATACAATGTCAGACATTATAAATGCATGTTACAATTTAAGAAAATATCACCATGCAAGAAAAAAGAAAACGTTTGCACTGCCCAGCCATGATCTCTGTTGTTTCTCAGCATAAAGGTCTAGGTTTATATGTTGAATCTGATATTGTATTAGATTGTATTGTTCGGTTAAAAATCCAATGTAATTATCTACTGACCTTCTCCCCTTGCAGTACAGGCACAGAGTCTCGTAAACTGTGGAAGCTGTCCTTGATGTGGTCCCTGCGTTTGCGTTCCAGCGCATTGTGATGGGCACGCTTGTCTGCCTGCAAGAGAGAACCACACATTAGAGATCTACCACACATTAGAGATCTACCACACATTAGAGAAAATATTTGTAGAGATCTACCACACATTGGAGATCTACCACACATTAGAGAAAATATTTGTAGAGATCTACCACACATTGGAGATCTACCACACATTAGAGATCTACCACACATTAGAGAAAATATTTGTAGAGATCTACCACACATTGGAGATCTACGTTTAGAAATCTACCACATATTAGATAGCTATGTTTAGAAATCTACCACACATTAGAGATCTACCACATATTCGATATCTACTTTAAGAGATCTACAACACATTAACAATCTATGTTTAGAGATCTACCACACATTGGATATCTACATTTAGAGATCTACCACACATTAGAGCTCTACGTTTAGAGATCTACCACACATTAGAGATGTACTTTTCAAATTAGACTTGCACGAGGATACATAACAAAACTCATCTGCAAAAACCATAATGTGTCAGCCAAATAAATTCATAAGTAACTAACAGGATTTAGAATATATATTTGCCTTCACATATTTGCCACCGAGCAGTCTCATCACACATTGAAACTACTTAGAAAACACAAGGCTTTTTAGAACCACTGACTGTATTTTAACAGTGCTATCGTCCAACATTAAAATATGTAAAACCAAATGGAGCTTATCTGAGTGACAGCACATCACATCACATCACATCATATCATTGTTTGTATTTTTTTCCTATTTCAAACCAAAGATTGGAGGGTGGAATCTATCTACAGTAAGAAATCAGTATAAATATAAATATAAAGTATAAATGATGAGCAACTGTATTTTCAATTAGTTTATCCTGTCAGAGTATAAGGAAAGTATGCTGTTTTAGACTGTTTTCAGTAATAAGTGAACATCCCTCCTTATCTAAAGGAATGGATCGCCAGAAAAAGCAAGGGTCATGTCAATCCGTATCATTTCATGCATGGCCATGGGAAATTCTGCAAGGCATAAATGAGAATGACTCCCAATTCCACTGGCAATATAATACAGATCCAACTCTGTTCCAAAAAGGCAACAGATGTGGAAAACAATATCTGGTTAGTCCAGTTGCATCTACTTTACCGGAACAAATCTAAAGCAGGTTCCCATTCACAATCTTTGAAAGTACTTACAAACTTACAAAATATAATAATAATAATAATAATTCATGTAATTTATATAGCGCTTTTCAGACACTCAAAGCACTTAATATGAACTGTCAATCTTCATTTTTTCTATTAAAACATGCAAGACCGGAGTTCATGCCACTATACTAAGGGGATAGGATAATTGACAAGCACATTTACGGAGCTGGTGTGTTCATAAATGATACAGACATTGGGCATTTATAACAATTTCTTGTTTTAATTCAATATGGAAAAATGCACGATAGTTATAAAGAAATTGAATAGGTTGATGTGCACTCTTTAGACCAAATACAAAAGCGCATTTAGATTGATGTGAAAGGATTATATCTTCCATGTGTAAATGTTTTTAGGGCCTCGCCTTCTTCATCAATTAAATCCGTGGACAGTGTTTCTGACCTGAACGTTGGATACACTTGTGGTAATAACCATCGATCTATAAAATAAGTAATAACGCTACTTCAAAGTTCAGATGACAGGCTTCAACGTTGTGGCTAGCTTTCGATTAGGCTACACGTCAACATTTCCGTGACGTGGCGAAGAAAACAAACAATACGTTTTCCGCCTTTATATGGGAGACATCTAGCCACTGTTGGTCGCAAACATAAGTTTTGAAGGCGTGAGCCCAACAATAAAATTGGTCTAATATTACTAGCGACCACTGTTAGCTCACGTTTTAACTCAGTAATTGGTCAACATCACCAGTACCGTTACAGTTAACTCAAAGAGCCACGACTTAAATATTGATGACGACATTGGCAAATAAGGGAGACTAAAGCATATACGTATTGTGCTTCTAGATCTTTGCTCTATCTAGTTAATAATCTAAAGAGCTACTTGGCTAAAATAGCTAAACTTAGCGAACCCCTTCTGACGTGGGCTGACAGGATGGTTGCCAACCCAACGCTAGCTAAGCAGGGTCAGCTAACGACATGTAGAACTGCTGCTAAAAAACACGTTTTGCTTGCAAGAAAGATAAACAACATACGTCACTGTCGACTTCGATATCGTTATCATCGTTGTCGCTCATATTTTAGCGAAAGGTGTAAGAAACAAGACCAACAGCTGACAATTAGTAAAGAAAACAACAAAAACAACACTGCGAAAATACAGCCTAGTGGCTACCGTTAGTAGCTAACGAAGCAAAAAGCTTGCTGCAGAAACACAAGTGACGAGCAACGGATTCCCTACACGTGATTTGCCTACACGTGATTCGCCAACACATGGACAGAAAAACAACAAATGCGCATGCATAGTTGCGAATAGTATTGTGGGTATTGGTGTTCTTGTCCGACTTTAGCCCAGGTCAGTGTTTTTAACCTTGGATCGAGCAGGCACGGAAAAGTACGATTTCTATGATTTATGATATTATTATATAATTTTTTTATATCTACCTTATAAAGACATAATATCTGTGGGGAAAACATGTGGGCAGTTTGGAGCATTATAGATTGACAAGTACGTAAGTGCAACGTTATATATACTTATTCAATTGGGAAAAATCAATGCGGTTAGTAAAGGAATTCTCAAAAACTATTTACAACCAGAGGGTACATTGCCAGATTTAACAATGTTCACATTAGCTATATCTCCAGAATGTCATTAACCATTTAGTTCTTGGTAACCTCTCTTCTTTGAAAGGAGAGTATTGTTCTTTAAGCTTTATGGTGGATTTATGGACAGAACTGTGGTGACACTGGCTGCACACACATGGTTTTCTCCTTGCCTGTGAGGCCAGATGGTGACCCAGCTCCTAGCCCTCCCCCACCATCCTGACTGTACTAGTCTGATTCTTTCATGCTCACAAACTCTGAATTAATGTACACCTACTACTTAAATACTTGAATAAACCATTGACTCTTTTCTTTTCTGCAAAGTAGATTAGGTATTATCATTCTGACTAAAAGTGTCTGATTGTTATGTTTCATGATGAGACTGCATGATGAGACTGGGATATTTTTCCTTACTTGTACGGTATAAATTGATTTGGTGTCCACTCCTTATATACAGATAGAATGCTCTGTTCTCTTCTGTACCTCTGTTGTGCAAGGCTACCCTCATAATGAGATATTGGCACACCAATCAGTACATTATGCATGTTTTGTGTGAATTCTCATGTGAACTGTTCCCTTCCTACTACATGCAGCCTGAAAATAGGCATCTCTCTACACCTGCTTGGAGTTTTGCATTTCGGATTGTAACAAGTATTGAGGATAGTAACTTATGAAAGAATGTTTGTTAGATCCAACCACACCCGCATTGGATGAATTCTCATAACAATCCTCACCAAGATTATCTCCAACTAGTTTAAAAACATGCTGAAGTAGTTGCCGGGAATGATATTTTGTATATTTAAATCTCCATTTGTTAGCATTTGCATGAACAGAATTTAATTTGTAAGTACTACTTCCATTTTACAGTAGTAGCCAACTTAGTAGTGCCTGTAGACACAGCAGATCTAGTGAAGGGGGCTGCCCCTATCAGCTGACCGGCAAGATGATTTGTGAGCTGCAAATGCCTATGGCACTGAAGTGCTTTGTGTGTGTGTGTGTGTGTGTGTGTGTGTGTGTGTGTGTGTGTGTGTGTGTGTGTGTGTGTGTGTGTGTGTGTGTGTGTGTTTGAGATTGAGGCCTAAGCTGATTGCTGTGTCTGCATTAATGCCTCTGACGGGATACCTGCTAGGATACACCTTGTCCACCATCTTCAAACTCAGTCACAGGTTTGGGCTGGGTGACCAAGTGATTATAAGTTAACATTTTATCCTGTACAAAGGTGGGCTGGGATTTGAATTATTGTAGAAAACTTGTTCAGCACTTAACAACTTTAAGTGTGATTCACAAACCACAACCAAAAATAATACATCTTTTTCCTGTTTCAAGATGCAAGGTGGCGATTGCCATGGAGACGGGCTGCCAGAACACCCAGTTCTGTATGGCCATCCTAAAGGTGGCTTTCTCCATGGACGTAATTGGCCCTCTGTACCTCTTCCCCTTTTTCTACATCCTGTTCCAAGCAGCAGAAGGGCTGCTCTTTGTCGCCCTCTACAGATGCTACCAAGCCCTTACAGCCGTGGGCAAAGGTTGCATCTGTTGGGGTCATACTAGAAGAGGAAATGTAATTTAAAAAGTAACTAACAAGGAAATCCATGAGGTTTCATGTGGTATTCAAATTTTGCTAAACTATTCTTTGAGGCCCTACCAAACCCATTACCGAGAATGTAGCTTATATGTCATCTGTCAACAATAAATCTTGAATAAATTAAAGTTTAGGAAATATTTTGTATGTCAGTATACTTCACAGCATGCAGGATCATGAGCAATTAACATAATTGTATTAATGTATTTTAATTAATCAATTAATTAATTAGAAATAAAAAAAGACAATAAATTCAATAAAACTCCAAACTGCCAGTGCCAGCAGTGTCCAACATGATTCCTTATCTGGCCAATCATTAGAGTTGCAATCATTTGTATAGCTGTGCAAAGAATACACCGTCATTAACTACGGAGGACAAATGAATAGGACTTGTATGCTACACTCTGACCTCTGACCTGTAGAATTCATGCTTTTATGAATTTGTGTATTTATGTACTTATGATTATTGTCTGTCTGATGGTGCATTGCTTGTTTAAATGTTTTAAAATAAAAAAAGAATTCCGGAAACTTGCGACAACAGTTATACAATGATCCACTGCATGACCCCTTTGACCTAATCTGTATCAAACTTTGATAGATTATGGCAAACAGCCTTATTCTGACATGTCTGGCCCAGTAACATTTGTCGGCCAATAGTATTTGCAGAGAGTCCCGCGGTTGCTATAGGGACGTCTCCGCGTAGAGATGGGCCTCTTTGAACAGATCATAGGCAGTCCCAGTCAAACTGAGCACTAAGCCTTGTCCTGATTACATCATTCCTTTTGATAGACCGTTTACAAGTGAAGCCAACAGTGGATAAATGGCATCCCTGGTGCCACGGAAACAATTACACTGTTCACAAAACCAGGCTTGCTAATGCTAAACTGAACTTTCTCACAGTACTCACATCACCGACAGCATGAACTGGAAAGAGAGATAAAGAGAAGAAAATAAAATACAGAATGACGGATAGGAAGAGACCGAGAAAGGGGGGCTAACAAGGGTCAGATATTTTTTTTTTCAAAACTTAAAGCAGACACATGTTAAGGAGGATGTTAATAAAAAACTGATCGAAAAGTAAAAACACAGAAACATGTTCATTCTGTTTCAGTACGAGTCCTACATACTGAACATATTCAAAACTGCTGTCTTCTAAATTGACTTGCAAAGTTGTAAAAGAAGATGCAACTCATTGCTCAAGTATTTGCCCCAACCATGTGATCATAATACCATGTGACAAGAGGCTCTAGACCGAGAGAGGGGGGCTGAAAATAAGAATGTGGAGAGGGATGGAGAAATCTGTTAGAATCGAGAGAGAGACAGAGAGAGAGAGACAGAAAAGAATATAGAGGAAGTTTGATGTACAGGATACCTAATTCAAGCCCCGAAGATCTGCACACAATGGAGGTAAGAACATATTAGATAGATGATGACATTTTTTTATATGTATAATAACAAGGATGTGGGAACTGATTATTTGAATGCCGGGATTCAATGTTTCAATAAATGTTCTCTGTTTGCATGTTCTGTTTAGTGTCTCACGCCTACGGTAGACGCTGTTTTCCTTAACGCCGATTATGATACTTTGCATTTCAATTTAGTGGCCTGTACCTTTTGCTGTGCTCTTTATCTACACTTATGGAAACACGCAACACATAAAAACATAAATAAAATCTTCTGTCTGATGCAGTCATTTTAATGTAACTTTTTTTCTACTGTCTATTGGCATTACCACCTTTAGACAACCAGGGTGCCTTTCCTGGAAACGATGTCCTTTATTTTATTTTTTTTCCACTTGCGGGGGTCTCTTTTATTGTGTGTATAATTGTACCCCCATTGAGTGTTCTCTGTGACTCTGTTTGTGTTGCTGCCTGAATGGAGCTGTGAAATAAATTAGGCCTATGCATTCGCGTCCTAGGAAACCAAATTATCTCAGGCAACCATTAAAACATTTTATAATTTAAATTTAAATGTAAGAAATAGGAACAGAAAAAATTCGTCAAAAATCAAGTTTGTCCCAACTAAATTAAAGACACAACTTTGTTCAATAAATACTGACAGTAATATCATTGGGAGTATACATTTCAGTGCTTTCATTTAAGACAATTTATGTTCTGCATTACAAGCAGCTGAAAATCACAAGGGGGATTTCTTGAGGCAGTCTCTCTCTCGGTAACACAAAAGGTTAAATTCTTTAGGGGCTTAAACAAGTGACAATGATACTTATTTATCCAGCATATCGGAAGCTGTACAGGCTGCATCAGCTATACTACCCAGAAGAAAAGAGACATTAGCAGTGGCCAAATGTCTACCATGCTTTGAAGACTACACGCAAATTGTAGTAAATTGAAAGGGTCCATGAATCTGTTGGAGCATGAAGATGTGAGATCTGATTGACTAAATGTTTTGCTGCATGGGACAACCATTACTTCTTTATATTCCAATTAATTACCATGTTGTATCTTAATTTTGATTCCGTTGTGCAGTATTTTTGTTTACGTTTTGTACAATACCCCAAAACGAGATCTGATTGACTAAATGTTTTGCTGCATGGGACAACCATTACCTCTTTATATTCCAATGAATTACCATGTTGTATCTTCATTTTGATTCCGTTGTGCAGTATTTTTGTTTACGTATTGTACAATACCCCAAAACGAGAGAGGACGGCAGCACATTACATCTTGCTTTTTGTATTGTTGCTCATTTTGGGGATCCGTGTTCTTCGACACCATGCCAGGATCATTTTTAACTTGCCTGCAATTCACTTTTCTTACCTCATCTACTTCCTATCTCATTTTTATTCTTTTCTTACAGGCTAGAATCATGAGACATTGAACAAAGCTTTGGAATGAATGGTACCATGAACCAGTCAGACAACCAGACCACAGACATCTCTGCTTTCTGGAATGGACATGCAACCACCGCCAATGTAAGCTCTACATTTTGGAATGGACCTCAAACTAGTTCCAATGGAAGCTCTGAATTCTGGAATGGATCGCAAACTAGTTCCAATGGAAGCTTGGAATTCTGGAATGGATCTGTAAGCAGTGACAATGGGAGTTCTGTGGGGTTCCAGAACCCCTTCTCCCCGGTCATGGACATGGCCATCAATGGAATCACCATCATCATCCTCTTCATCACCATGGTGTCCCTGGGCTGCACCATGGAGGTCTCCAAGATCAAGGCTCACATCGCCAGGCCCAAAGGCGTGGTCATCGCTCTGGTGGCACAGTTTGGCGTCATGCCCCTGACAGCGTTTAGTCTGGCCAAGCTGTTCCAGCTGAGCCCTATTGAAGCGGTGACAGTGCTGATCTGTGGCTGCTGCCCCGGAGGAAACCTCTCCAACATCTTCACCCTGGCGCTGAAGGGAGACATGAACCTCAGGTGAAACCTTTGAATTGGTGTAGTTCCTCTAATCCTAGAGCGACGTTCATCAAAACATAAAATGCTGTCGAACAGTAAATATCTGTGTTTGTGGCATTCACATTTCAAAGCGAATGACTGACAATCAAAAAGCTAATATCTTCTCTCCCTGTATCTGGTTCCCGTCTCACCCCCTCTCCATCTTTCTCTCTCTATTTTGAACTATCTTCTGTATATTTGGCACATCTCTTCCTCTTTTTCCACTAACGGCCAGTATTGTGATGACCACCTGTTCCACGGTGATGGCCCTGGGCATGATGCCTCTGCTGCTGTTTCTCTACTGCCAGGGCTTCGACAACCTAGAGAACGCTGTTCCGTACACAGGCATCACCATCGCCCTCATTTTGACCCTAGCGCCATGTGGCATAGGCATTGTCATCAACCATTACAAACCCCAACACTCACCTGTCATTATTAAGGTTGGCATGATTACTATAAACCGAACATTAGTTTTAGTCCCTATCAAGGGGGGCTGTCAAACAAATGTGAACAAACCAAACTAGGTCTTCTCAACTGTTAATAATAAGCTAGACCTAGCTTCCTCAGAACCTGAGGTATTTCTTTATGTGAAAGCTTCCTCCCTCACTCAATAATTTTCTTCCTTCACTCACTCGTTTAAATTTTGGTTGCCAGGTTGGTCTCAGCATCTTGTTGGTGGCCTCTATTGCTATTGGTGTAATGTCAGGAATCACCATTGGAGGGACCATCTGGCTGGTCTTCTCTCCTAAGCTGATGGCTGTGTCTGCATTAATGCCTTTGATGGGATACCTGCTAGGATACACCTTGTCCACCATCTTCAAACTCAATCACAAGTAAGGGCTGGGTGGCTTAATAATCATAGGCAAAGTTGCTATCCTGCAAAGTTATATTCTGTAATATGAAATCAACATGTATCAGTTTTTATTAACGGGCACTTATATTACATTACATTTCAAATTAATATCAGAATATGTATTTATTTGTCAATGTATAAAGCAGAATATTTTATATATTCTGAAAGTAGATGCATAATGTCGATACTAAACTTGCTCCCTCCTTGTCCCAGGTGTAGGAGGACAATCGCCATGGAGACGGGTTGTCAGAACATCCAGCTGTGTTCCACCATCCTGAAGGTGGCTTTCGCTCCGCAGGTCATCGGCCCCTTGTATCTCTTTCCTCTCATCTACATCGCGTTCCAGGGAGGAGAGGCGCTGCTCCTCATCTTCCTCTTCAGATGTTACCGAACCTTGAAGCCCACATCCAAGGGTAAAGGTTGCAGATGTCAGGGTCACACACTGGGGGGAGAGGGGGGAAATAGAGAGGGAGGGGACACACACACACACACACACACACACACACACACACACACACACACACACAGAACAAGAAGCATGATTGTAGTCTGTACTATTCACCCCTCGCTTACTAGAATGTGGATAGTAACTCGGAAACATTAAAGGTCCGTCGTATTTGATGAACCAGGTTTAGAAATAACTTTTTCTGCTGTTGGAAGCTATTTGGCCAGGTTAAGAATGAACTGATGCTTTTCCCCCTAAACAACATTATTTGGTTAATCCCCTGTGAGAGCACGATTAGCACCTCTTTGATCTCATCAGCAGGGCTTCACAAAGAACCCAATACAAAAATGGCAGCCCCAAAGCATACCAGACAGTTAAACAAGAAATGTAATTGATGCTGGATATCAGTCACTTAATTGCAATTTGTGGAAATAAGTAAGAAGTAACAGTTGAGGGAATCTTGATTCCAAATGAATTATAAATCATTTGAATAAATGACTATTAGAGCAAGAAAAGAACAGTAACGATCAGAATCTCTTACTAATGCAGGAGGTAATTCAAAACAAAGTCTGTTGCACATGTCCATGTTATACAGAAATTATCAGCTACCACACAATACTAACCCTATACCTTCCTTCAATGCAGCCAAGCCAGTGTACCTGGTGGTGTCCAGTAAGGTTGAGGAGGTGAAGATACCTTAAAGAGCTGACACAAGAACAACCTATCAGACCAACCAGTAGAGAACAGAACAATCTACCAGATTGCCTTGCAGAGAAACAAGTTTATTTTAATTGTATTTATAGTTTTATCATCGTACACCTAACTGTAAACTGAAATTCAGACAGAAACTATGTGCCTTTTTCAATCTACAAATGTCTAATAACTGATCATTATTAATATGGTATTTTGTAATTATTTATAACATAGTATATTATAATCATAGCAGGTTTGCAAATGGAACACAAGTCGAGCTATGGAGGGTCTAGAGTGAAAGAGGTTTCACACCCTAAGATTAAGAACTCCAAAACCTGAATTTCACCAAAGCACATCTAATGTAGAAATATTGAACAATTTAGGGTTGTTGTATCAATTGGATGATTACAGCAATATTTTGTATTCAATAAATATTGTGGAAATCTGTGAATTACATACTCAAATTATGTACTGTATTGTATCAAAGCTTAGTGACTAATATGACCAGCTTGTGGTGTTATTAATTCAATGATGAAAGGGAAAAAAGAGCAACACTTGTACACCTGAAAACATATTTAATCAGTTATCACAGGATTTATACAGAAAATATTTAACTTAAAAGCTTTATACAAATATTAAAATAACATATTCACATAGATTGGTCAGATATGAGCACAACTCAAATTGAATCCTGATTCTGTACAATAACTATACCTGCTCTTGTGTTGGGAGTCCCACTGACAATGTCCTACCTCACGTGTGCCTAAAGCACTGTAACCAAAGACTCAATAGGCTTTTGTCTTCTTCTGGGAACTGTGGAAGCATTTCAAGGAACTAAAGCTGATCAACAGCGTTCAGAATATATGCAATACTCAATTTACTTTTCCTACCTAGAACTAAAGTAAAACATTCGACCTGAATAAATAAATGATAAAGTACTTCCAGGTGTATACGCACGATTTTGTTCACAAAGCTTGTAATATCACTAAAGCTGTGGCAGCCAGTCGTTTGCATTCATTTTTTATTTTTTTTTATCTATATTTTCATCTGAAAACCATGGCAGGAGGTTGTGAGGGGGTTGTGCATAGAAGAGAGAGGCTAAGGCCACAATTAGGACCACGGTGTCATCTATGAGTGTGACTAGATAGTTCCATCAAAAAGCAGACTTGAAAGATATGACACTGCGCTGCATATGAGTGCCACCCTCAGCTCAAGATGAAAGGACTAGACCAACAGATATGTGCGATGATGAGAATGGATAAAAAAAATCAACCAAAAAAAATTAAATAAACGCTCAACTTAAGAACAGGGAGAAAAGCTTTCCCGTTTGAAAATACAGTGAGTGGTGAGTGAGATTGTTGGTGAGGCCTGTCTGTTTAAAATACAGTGAGTGATGAGTGAGATTGTTGGTGAGGTCTGTCTTTGTTTAAAATACAGTGAGTGGTGAGTGAGATTGTTGGTGAGGTCTGTCTGTTTAAAATACAGTGAGTGATGAGTGAGATTGTTGGTGAGGTCTGTCTCTGTTTAAAATACAGTGAGTGATGGGTGAGATTGTTGGTGAGGTCTGTCTCTGTTTAAAATACAGTGAGTGATGAGTGAGATTGTTGGTGAGGTCTGTCTCTGATTAAAATACAGTGAGTGATGAGTGAGATTGTTGGTGAGGTCTGTCTCTGTTTAAAACACAGTGAGTGATGGGTGACTTTGTGTAATCTTTCTCTAAGCATCATTCCTACACTGCTGCTTAAACAGGAGAATTTAAACTACGAGTGGACAGAACTTACTGTGTGATTCATATTAGGTGCTGTCCTTAGCTCTCAATCGGGTGTATACCTCCTAAAACCATGAGCCCTAAACACAATCTATGTCATTTTTCTTTGCATCACTGTACCCCTTTAAAAGCCATTCGGGCCTAACAGTTTTGATGCTATATTTTTTCTTTACACCCTCATGCTAGTACAAAGGTTAAATACGCCGGTTAACTTTTCTTACGCACATCCACAGTGTAATAATTCCTATAAAACCTGTTACCATCATGTATGTACATGTGATGAGGCCCCCATGAATGCCTCCCGAGTTCTAGCCTCTAGTTGGGGAGGAGAGGAGAGGAGAGGAGAGGAGCGGAGAGGAGGGGAGAGGAGCGGAGCGGAGCGGAGAGGAGGGTCATTCCTGCGCCTGGCTGTGCAGTGTGACCAGGGTGTGTTGACAGCTGCAGCAGAGGAAGAGAGATCTTCAGCAGGGTGTCTGTCTACCCATCAGTCCATCTGTCACAGCAGAGAGACGGTCGGTCTCTGGCTGTGGGGCTGCTGTAACACCATTCAGGCCTCCTTCAACAAAGGCATATCTGCAGACGTAGAGCAGAGACAACAAAGCTCGGAGATCATTAATAAACAATGGAGTATTTTGGGGGGACGGAGAGAATCTATAAATAAAGGTCTCTTAGGTCAGTTGAGAGTGTGAAGGAAACGACCAGAAAATGGAGTGTTTTTAAATATCTGGAGATGAAGGTTATACATGTCTCGACAAGTATTTCGAAGTCGTTAAAACGCCATCGTTTTGACTGAAGCCTTACCGTCAGCGTAGTCCATGTCGGAGTGGAGAACAGGCATGCTGTGCTCTTCGCTGCCCAGGGAAGGCCTCCTATGTGGGGCAGGGAGGGCTGAGGAGGCGGCCCGCTCCAGGGCCCAGCCGGGGGACGGGGTCGGGGAGAACGAGGAGGAGGAGGAGGAGGAGGAGGAGGAAGGGAGCGAGTGGACCACTGGCAACTCAGAGTACTGGTGTTGCAAGGACGTGGGTCTGGAAGGCCCGGGCTCCGTGGCGTGGTGGTCCTGACCCTCTGACACCACTATCTGTACCCGGGATTCAGAGCTCAGGCCCGGGGTGGACGGCCCCGTTGCTCCCCCTGGTCCTCCGCTGCCACAGACAGCCTCCTCGTAGGAGGGAAGGGTGACCTGGACGCCTTCCACCATGATGGACACTGGCTGACCCTGCACGCCGCCATCACGCCTACAGGGAACACAGGAGCACATTTAAAGCTTCAAACTAACCCTAACCCAAACCCAAACCCTAAACCTAACACCATGATGGACACTGGCTGACCCTGCCCACCACCATCACGCCTACAGGGAACACAGGAGCACATTTAAAGCTTCAAACTAACCCTAACCCAAACCCTAAGCCTAACACCATGATGGACACTGGCTGACCCTGCACACCACCATCACGCCTACAGGGCTTGGGTCTTGGTAGGGTCTCCAGTGATAATCCCAAAACCCTGCAGTGAGCAATAGCTTGGGTTTCACTGACCGCTGGAAGGTCTTGAGTTTGGGCTGGAGCAGCACAATGAGAACCATGAGGAGGAGGACCATGGCCACGGTGCTGGCTGTGGACGCCACGATGGACAGGGTGGGCATGCCCAGAGGCAGCTCTACCTCACCGTCTAGGAAGAAGGACACAACGCAAGGCTACAGGTCACTTCATAATCAGAACAATAGGACTTTGTCTAGAGAAAGGGCTAGCTATGAAAGATGAATATGGTAGATTATTGTATAATACATTTAAATAAATAATGGGTGCTGAATCCTAGATGTATGTAAGTGATGAAGAAAAACTAGAAAAAGTTATTTAGAAAAATGTTCAGTGCTTGCAATAAAGCTGGATATGGTGTATTATAGTACAGAGCATTACACTTGCTCAAACTAGCGATGTTTTGTGTATGCCATATTTTTTGTCAGCCTCCCAAACAGACAATGACCAGCCTAGCATTGCAATGACCTTAAAGGCTATCCACCACACACTTAGCTTAGCAGGTCCGCGAACAATTAACAGATTTCCTGCCTATACTTTACTGAACAGGACAATAGGCAGACAGGAAAGTTGGGAGAGAGAGAGAGAGAGAGGTGAGAGCATGCAGCAAAGGGCCCGGGCCCGGGACAGAATCAAACCCGGGCCGCTGCGTGAAGGACTAGCCTTAGTGGTGCCACTGGGGCACCCCAATGCTGAGGCCTCTAAAAGCAAGTTAGCCAGACTTCCTCCAGACAAAGGTATGAATGGATTCATATGATTATGATGCGTGAAGCTTTCGTTGCCTTGGTCCAGGAGGCAGCGGATCTGCATGGGCCCGTCCCAATCTCCGCCCTGACAGGTCAGGTATTTGTAGTCGCCCTTCAGGATGAAGCCCTCGTCGCAGAAGTACTCGATGACCGTGCCGTGGGAGAGCCGTCGACAGGGCGACGGGTGGCAGGAGTAGCCTCCGTTCTCCGGCTCGTAGGGGGACAGGCACACTGCAGAGGAGACAACACAACACAGGACCACGCCAGTGAGGCCACGGCGACACAGGCCTTCATGTCTTTTCACTATGTTTGCCGTTACATTTTTGGGTATGAATATTTATATTTATAAATGTAATGTATATTTATGTATAAATATACATATTTATTTATGTATAAATACACATATTTATAAATATAATATGTATGTTTATGTCTGAATATACATATTTATTGATGTATAAATATCTATAATTATAATATGTATATTTTTTTAAATATACATATTTAATGACGTAGAAATATTTATATGTATAAACATAACATGTATATTTATATATAAATATACATATTTATTGATGTATAAATATAATATGTATATTTTTTTAAATATACATATTTAATGATGTAGAAATATTTATATGTATAAACATAACATGTATATTTATATATAAATATACATATTTATTTATGTCGAAATAAATAATAGTAGCCGGCCCAATTCCTTGCAGAGCCGGTGATGTTTCTGGTTCTCACTGTCACTGCGTATGCAAATAATAATAAAATTACCCCCCCCCCCCTTAAAAACGAAGAAGACCTAACTCCTCCCAAAATGGTTGTTGAAATAAACCTGAGCCTAAGTATCTCACCGTCACTGCGTATGCATTGAGGCGGTGGGGAGGACCAGTGTCCCAGGGAGGTGCAGGTGAGCGTGCTGGGCTCGTCGGCCACGTAGCCTGGGTCACAGCTGTACTGCAGCACCGTGCCCACGGGGAAGGCCCCTCGGTTGGTCTCCGTCAGGTTGGTGGTGCCGTGCTGGACCATGTAGGGGCGCACGCAGCCTGCAAGAGAGGGCAGGCATGACCGAGAAGTTGACAGGGCGATAACGCACTTACTAATGGTATATTAAGACCGCTAGCATGCGGGCACAGGCGGGATATTTAAGGTGTATTACGGAGGCATTTTGTTGGGGGAAGTGAAGAGAAAAAATATGAAGCGAAGAAGACAGAAATGTCAGACTGCATTAGTGTCCCACCACCGTTTAGCTGCCGAGAGACACCCCACACCAGACAAGTTTAAAAGAAAACTTATAACAGAAAGGGCTTGAAGTTACGTCTCTGAGTGTGTTTGAGAAAAAGATTTTAACTGACACGTTAAACGAGCACAAACCCTTTCTTGTACTGTCATTGTGTCACATTATATTATATTGCATACAGTATTGGCTTTTTAAGTGAGACTACCAAAAATCTGTTACATTAACCAAACAAATGCATCACTGATACAATCCCAACACTCTTTTATCCACAGGCCCAGATGTAGAGTGTGATTAGTTCCCCAACACAGTAAAAACAATCATCTGAAAACATATCTAAAGTCTGCAATAAAAGGCGGTTCCATTTGAACGGTGGGTTTGCCGACCTTGGCTGACACAGGTGATCTGCATCGGGCCCTCCCATTGGCCGTCTCGACAGGTGAGGTACTCGTAGTCTCCTTTCAAGGTGAAGCCTTGGTTACAGAAGTACTCGATGACAGTGCCATGGGAAAACCTTCGGCAGGGGGAGGACTGACACGTGAAGCCCCCGTTCCCCAGCTCGGACGGAGGCAGACACACTGACAGACGGACATTCAGATCAATCAGCAATCAGGGCATGGCTTCAATGCCGTACTCGTAAAACATCACACTTTCCACATTCAATCCGATATGTTAACCTTAAAGAAAATAGATATGTTTTTAGGAAATATTAGAATTGTAATGGATACATATTTCAACTAAATTTTGGTCAATTAAGGACGAATAATAAGCAAACTAAAAACGAAGAAGACCTAACTCCTCCCAAAATGGTTGTTGAAATAAACCTGAGCCTAAGTATCTCACCGTCACTGCGTAAGCATCGAGGCGGTGGGGAGGACCAGTGTCCCAGGGAGGTGCAGGTGAGCGTGCTGGGCTCGTCGGCCACGTAGCCTGGGTCACAGCTGTACTGCAGCACCGTGCCCACGGGGAAGGCCCCTCGGTTGGTCTCCGTCAGGTTGACCCAGCTGTTGTGGACCATGTAGGGCCTCACGCATCCTGGGAGGAGATAAGGTTGATCCATAACACACACACACACACACACACACACACACACACACACACACACACACACACACACACACACACACACACACACACACACACACACACACACACACACACACACACACACACACACACACACACACACACACACCATCCATCCATACACCAAGAAGTTGGCTTGTATAACATAGCATACAGTAGGTGTCAGCATTTGGCACGCAGGGACCAATAGCTGAATGCCAAGTAATTTGCGGGATTATTCTTTCTACCAAATTGATATTTTATAAGGCCTATTCTTGGAATCTGCTTGTTTGTTAGCATGCAATCACGCGGGAGGTGGGTGGAGCTTAACAACCCCCCAGTCCTCCACTTCATAATTCTCTAGTCCACACAAGCTATTGGAATGAAACAGGGACAGAACTTCATGGCAGGATAATACTCCTCCTGAAATTACTTTACTTTAAACATTTATATTCAATCTAGTTTTTCTTCTGTAGGATTTGTATGTGTAGACATGGTGAATGTGGGGTTAAGTGACTGGATGAACAGTTGCATATGCATTGTCTGCATATGACTTAATGTAAGAAGTCTGCCACCGCGGGACGGGCAACCCATTTTTATACCTCGGACCGTGGTTTCATAACACATTTGATGCTTACTGATATGTGTCTTTACCTGAACCTTGTCCACTTGACACCACTGTAAGCAGCAGAAGAAAAGACAGGTGTTGTTTGTTGGCGGAAGGAAATGGCACGCAGCCGGTGCTTGACGCTGACTTTAACATTCCGTCGCACATTTTCAACGTCCCCTTCAGAGTTTGCTAAACCTAATGAAGCAACAGATGAAAACAAAGCCAAAAACATGCCGCTCGATCAATTATCAGCTCCAGGTCAGGCCAACTAAAGATCCTCCAGGTCAAGCAAAGGTAACGTTAACGAAAACGATCCAATCTAAAAAGTTTAAATCGTATTAGAGCTCTAGCTAGTAGTAGTATACCGAGCCAGTTTGATAGTAATATAAACAAAGCAAATGTTTAGTTTAAATAAAAACCACACACACTATATCTAAGGCCTGGATAACCTCACTGGCTTGACGTGCACTGTCAGTACACACCCCCTCTACTTCAGACTGTCACTGCTAACTAGCTGGCCAGCCAGCAATCGAGCTAACAGTAGCTAGCGATTGCAAACGCTTATTATTTCAGCAGGCAAGGCCATGTTTGATAGTACAATGCTAGCACACAGATGACAGAATTGCATTTAAAAAGCCAACATTCAACACACTTAGATAAAAGACAACAATGTGGTAACGACAAAACAACCACACGACATCATCAGCTAGCATCATCGCTAGCTATGAAACTAGCAGTTTATTGTTACTCACTCGCAACAACAACACGGCTGTGAGATCCTCCGCCCTCCTCGTTTCAGTCAAGGTTGAGCGAACATGGTAATTTGCGCTAGCAGCAGTGGAAATACATATAATATATATTCAGTTAACCGTGCAGGATTAGCGAGATTAGATCGCTAAGGGTAAGGCTAGTTATAGTTATTTAAACCAGCACAATACCCCGCTTACAAGCTACTAAACTAGCTATAACCCCGGCCAGCTAGCCTCGTAGCGAGCGCCCCCTTGCTTGTATTGAAGATTTTCTTTGTAAGCGACAGCGCCAGAAGACGATCCGCCGGGGCATCATGTAACTGCCGCAGGCCGTAGATTCAAAGCAGGCGTGTCTGTATTCAGGGAGGAAGTTTTAGGCCTTTTTGTTATGCAGCTTCATTTTTAAAATATAACCTACACACTGGATCATATTAACCCAGCAATAAGGTCATAAATAACCCTGCCGTTTGGTCAATATTCCAAGCCAGCCTCCTGGTTTATGAGTCCAACCCTACCATGCTGGGACAAATTAACCCAGCGCAGGGTTGTCATAGAAACCTTTCAACCCAGCAGATTTGAGTGTTTTACTGGCTGAAACTGCAACCAGAGTTTTCTAAATGTAGTGGCCAAAGATTTTTTTTGTTTTGAGTTCAATCTAGCAAACTGGGTATTTTTGTTTGGCTGCAATAGTCATCCCCAAGCTATTTACCCAGATCTATGTGTTATGTTAGAGATATTCAATATTAACTCAAATTCAAGAGTGAATCCTCTGTTTAGTTATTATTATAAATCTCTCTCTCTCTCTGTCTCTCTCTCTCTCTCTCTCTCTCTCTCTCTCTCTCTCTCTCTCTCTCTCTCTCTCTCTCTCTCTCTCTCTCTCTCTCTCTCTCTCTCTCTCTCTCTCTCTCTCTCTCTCTCTCATAATTTTGTGGACTTGTATGCAGTGCGCAATGTTTATCACGAGGTGGAAGCATCGACTCAGTCTGAAACTTGTCAGTTTGCGTGCCGTAGATGTATACTGTATATTAGTGCCACAAGATGGCGCCAAATACATTCTAAATCTATAGGTTCAGTTGCAACATACCTAGTTTGAGTCATCTCCGTTAACTAGAGAACATTTCATATTATTGGATATTAGAAAATCCGAGGGGAAATGACCAGAAAGTGTGAAATCACCGAAAGCATCACATTTATATGTTTATTGCAAATTATCTTTCTATAGTGACAAGGACGGGCCTCCTGACATCTACTGATACAATTTCAGTCTGTAGTCAATTGACGATCTGCCAACTCGTCCTTGTTTCGAGTCTGATAGATAATGGGTGTATTTCCTCTAATGTAGCTTTTCCAGTGAGACAGTGGCCACAGGCTATTAGAGCTCGAAGCCTCCGGAGACACAAAGTCTGACGGTAATTCTATAATATCAGGGTTGGACTTTACCGAACCGCACGTTTCAAAAAAATGTGTATAAAGTTTGAGTTTGAGGAATACACACACTGGGATAAGTTTCTTGCTTGGAATGATTATCTCTGGGGTCAGATATGTGAATTCCTCATCAGTGATTACAGTTTATGTATGGCCCTTTATGCCTTTATTTGCCTTACTAGGCCCACTTGACTATAAAAGGCATTATGTATAGGGAGAACTGAACATGTCTCGAATTGTTGCTGCAGTGCAGTTCTTTCTTATGTTTATTTTAATTAGAAATGTAATAGGTTATATAAAAGACATTCTAATTCACACCGTGTCCTTAGCTGGGTTTGACAGACCCCAGCATCACATTAAACATTATACAGACTTTTATAACTCTTCCTATTGATTATCTCTGACGGCGCTTCCAAGAATAATCACAGGTGTTTCGGTCCATGTGTTTTCAAAGATGAATAGAGACAGAGAAAAGGAGAGAGACGATTGCGAGAGAGAATGTGTGTTGACAGTGCGACTTAATATTCTTCGAAAGTAGAGCTCAAAGTCCTTCTGGAAACCTTAATGGTGCATTGCCCCAGGTGTTTGGGGTTGATTGAAACGCAGAGCTAAGCATAAGCCGAACCAGGGGAAAAGACAGACAGAGGGAGAGGAAGGAAAGAAAAAGAGACAAACAGAGCAAAGCAGAAAAAGAAAGAGCGCGAGAGACAGATGGATAGAAACACAGAGAGGGAGGGAGGGAGGGAGGGAGAATCTTGAAGAGATTGCTGCTGTATCTTTAAGAGTATCCTGTAGAGTGAAGTTCTCCACATCACAGAAATAAAACATTTTTATTTTATTATTACTTGTTGGTGGTGCTGTTCTCTGAATAATTAGGATTTCACTGATGAATGCTTACTAAACAAACAATGTACTGATAGCGGAGAGTTTTAAGGTAGCATTCCTCTGAATATAACGAGTAACCTGTCTTTCCTAGAAACCCCTCCGGGACTCTGTCAGTGTTAGTTTGTCCGTCAGTGTGTTTTTCCTCTCGACGTGGACAAACAGGTACACAAAACCAGTTTGAGGAGAGGGGGCGGGGGGGGCATTTCAGGGAGGAGGCTGTGGAGAAGCTAATGTTTGTAATGCGAAGGTCCTATCGGTGCCCAGTGTGAGACACAGACTAAGTCATTCAGCAGACATACAGGCTACCCCAGTGACTGTCAGTTTGTCACTGTGGAACATTCATGGCTGCCCATAAGGCCAACTCAAGGCACCTCTGTTCAGCGTACACGGATCATTTTCACAGGAAGCTAGGTTGAACGCGCCACATGTCTGTTAGCGTAAACAAATTGAAACAGGAGTGGGTTCTTGCGCACGACAATTCACGCACGCACAAACACACACACATTCAGACGAAGAGGACAAACACACACACATTCAGACGAAGAGGACAAACACACATTCAGACGAAGAGGACAAACACACACACATTCAGACGAAGAGGACAAACACACACACATTCAGACGAAGATGACAAACACACACACATTCAGACGAAGAGGACAAACACACACACATTCAGACGAAGAGGACAAACACGCACTCGTTATCGCTTACAAACACACTCACAGTCACACACACTCATCAGGCTTTCTTGTTCACTTTCTCTATGTCTCTTTCTTTCTCTCTCTGTCTATCCCACTTTCTCCCTCTCACAGACACTCACACACATTCACACACACACACACACACACACACACACACACACACACACACACACACACACACACACACACACACACAGAAAGCGTGCTGACAGAGGCGTCGACTGGAGCAGTAATAATAGCATGGTGCTGCTTTGGAGAGGCTGTGGGCAAGACCGGGCGCTGCGTGTTTATAACGCCATGGAAAAACGAGAGGCAGAGCCACAGGCATTTCCTCCGCAGGCAGGCAGGCAGGCAGGCAGGCAGGCAGGCAGGCAGGCAGGCAGGCAGGCAGGCAGGCAGGCAGGCAGGCAGGCAGGCAGGCAGGCAGGCAGGCAGGCAGGCAGGCAGGCAGGCAGGCAGGCAGGCAGGCAGGCAGGCAGGCAGGCAGGCAGGCAGGCAGGCAGGCAGGCAGGCAGGCAGGCAGGCAGGCAGGCAGGCAGGCAGGCAGGCAGGCAGGCAGGCAGGCAGGCAGGCAGGCAGGCAGGCAGGCAGGCAGGCAGGCAGGCAGGCAGGCAGGCAGGCAGGCAGGCAGGCAGGCAGGCAGGCAGGCAGGCAGGCAGGCAGGCAGGCAGGCAGGCAGGCAGGCAGGCAGGCAGGCAGGCAGGCAGGCAGGCAGGCAGGCAGGCAGGCAGGCAGGCAGGCAGGCAGGCAGGCAGGCAGGCAGGCAGGCAGGCAGGCAGGCAGGCAGGCAGGCAGGCAGGCAGGCAGGCAGGCAGGCAGGCAGGCAGGCAGGCAGGCAGGCAGGCAGGCAGGCAGGCAGGCAGGGCAGGCAGGCAGGCAGGCAGGCAGGCAGGCAGGCAGGCAGGCAGGCAGGCAGGCAGGCAGGCAGGCAGGCAGGCAGGCAGGCAGGCAGGCAGGCAGGCAGGCAGGCAGGCAGGCAGGCAGGCAGGCAGGCAGGCAGGCAGGCAGGCAGGCAGGCAGGCAGGCAGGCAGGCAGGCAGGCAGGCAGGCAGGCAGGCAGGCAGGCAGGCAGGCAGGCAGGCAGGCAGGCAGGCAGGCAGGCAGGCAGGCAGGCAGGCAGGCAGGCAGGCAGGCAGGCAGGCAGGCAGGCAGGCAGGCAGGCAGGCAGGCAGGCAGGCAGGCAGGCAGGCAGGCAGGCAGGCAGGCAGGCAGGCTTTTCCCCCAGTTACCTCTACGTGTGTTTGTGATTTTTTTTTTAGCTTTTAGAACTACACAGAGCTTGTCAGATGTCCTTCTGAAAATAAGCATGTGGAATTCTCTGCCTTCTTTCAGAGAGTGTGTGTCCTCTAAAAAATGTTTGTGACCCTTCAAACAGACTTAACCAGAGAGGCGTTTGATCTGGCTGTGAATGCGATGCCCTGTATGCGTGCTCACCAAGGTAGTTTACAGAGCATTTGGTTTGCTCTCCTCAGAAACAGAACCTTTTAGTGTGGGGGGGTGGGCCTGAACAGAACCACTGTGGTAGACAGGCTCTCTGATCTGCAATCCAGCTTTAAATGTGGCTGACTTTTCCTCTTCTTCAAAGTTTCCTCTTCTTCAATGGAAGGCACTGCTCCTTGGTAGTCCGTGGCGACCCCCCAAAACAGAGCGGACCAGAATAAAACAGGCTTGATGAATTTCTATGGGTAATTGAAACTAATTTGTGAAACGAGTCTCTCTATCTCTTTACAACAAACTGTTTTTTAACGCGTATGAAAACACAGAGAGGAATGGGCCTCAAAGCACACAGTGACACCAAACATAAATGAACGCTAAGCACAGTTGCATTTAGAAATTCTCCACAGGCAATCGCTTTCCTTTCTCTTTGACTTCCCTGGACCCTAATGGTTTTTTTTAGTCACGACTTTGTTTCACTTTCAACGCCACAAAACATCATTAACCCGGCTCCATTGTTATTCTAATCTCCTCCCTCTCCTTCTGTCTGTGGGACTGGAGGCTGGCGGTGTGGACCCAGGGAACAGTTACTCATTGTGGGCCGAAAAGGGGTGCTGGAGGGGGCCTGGGTGGGAGGGGTGGAGGGCACTGGAGGGTAGCCTTAAACCAACTGCTCTAGTAGGCCACCTGAAAGGCCTGCCTCTGTGCCCAGCAAAAGAACTTCACATTGAGGGTGGTCCACCTGCGGGTGCCACCGCGGCCTCCCCACACACACACACACACACACACACACACACACACACCAACCACCCACCCACCCCTCCATCACTCTGACTCCTCTCTTAATGTGGTAGACTTAAACAGACGTGCACTCACAGGCACACACACGCACGCACACATACAGCCATACAGCACACCCACACATAGAGGGCTATACAATACACACAAACACACACACACGTACACACGTGTAAACATTCATACTCTGAAAGACGTTCACAGAAACACAGATACCGTGGCTACCCCAAGCCCATCTCTGATCCCCCCTACCCCCCCTCACACACACACACACACACACACACACACACACACACACACACACACACACACACACACACACACACACACACACAACCGCTCTTCCAAAAAGACCCACACAGGATGAACCAAGCTGCCCAGGCTGCCTGGCGTCCTCTGGGCCCGACGGACTGAGGGGTCCGGGTGGCAGCCAGTCACCAGGGGGTCATACTGGGCTGACCGAGGGGCGGAGGAGGGGAGGGAGAGGGAGGGAGGGAGGGGGAGGGAGGGAGGGAGAGGGGGCCTGGCCTTCAGGCTGTTTCAAATCCCAGGAAGTTCCTCTGCCATCCCGGCCCCACGTCGGGAGCAGGTGCAGTGGACAGACTCAACGGCATCTTTGTGTCCACATGGGGGAGATTTTGGGGTCCCCCCCCCCCCCCACACACACACACACACACACATTCTGACTCCCTCTCTTTGGGTGCGTAAGTGGAGGGTGGAAGGCTGTGAAGCCTGGCATATAGCAGTGACAGACAAACACACACACATATACATATCACACACGCACGCGCACGCACGCGCGCACGCACGCACGCACGCACACACGCACACACACACACACACACGTCAAAGGTGCTATGCATTACCTGGTTGTACGTTGTCCTGTCAGAGGGTGCGACAGAAAGTGAGGGAACGAGAGTTGGAACAGAAAGTGAATAAGAATCACCACTGGCTTTCACGTCCCATTCAAGATGATCACTTCCCTCTTCGAAACCAAACTGTGACGTAACCAGGACAGTGAACAGTGTGTTCTGTATGCTGAGCCTGACAGCTCTAGTGTTGCAGCCGCCATTAACACCCGGAGATAAGCCAGGGAGCCTTGGCCCAACTTAAAGAGTATAGTGCTTCTATTATTCCTGGCTGGAGTCCCACGCCCAGGGGCCTCTGCAGTGAGGCAGCCCGGATTACATGGAGCTTCTCCTGCAGCGACCTCTGGAACAATGCTGGGTGCTGTGTGGGCTCCAGGGACCCAGGGACCCCGGCAGACCAGCTGCCCACACCTGCCTGCAGCTTGGCTGGGCCTGGCCGTGGGCCGTGGTGGGGGTCCTCCGGAGGCCAGGTTTTATCCTCCTCCTTAGAGACACAGCAGGAGAAAGAGGAGGAGGGAGGGGGAGGGCGGTGCACACACACACACACACACACACACACACACACACACACACACACACACACACACGCTCGCGTGCACATACGTTGACAGATGCAGAGACAGTCACAGCAAGCTACTCCCGGAACCTCTGTGTGGATTATCCATTTCACACGCACACACACACACAGGCCATGGACACACACACACACACACACACACACACACACACACACACAGGCCATGGACACACACACACACACACACACACACATGCTCACACAGATGTGCAAAGACAGTCCCAGTAAACCATGTGTATTCTCTGTGTCCCACCTGCTGTAGT
>CM030181.1:2546689-2556689 GCA_017639675.1 Aplochiton taeniatus | reverse complement strand
TGATGGCTTTGGCTGTTGCCAAACGCGCTCCAGAGGATCGTTACAGGACTGACAGGGCCGAGGACTCCGTGCCAGAGAGCAACATGTGGGTTCCCAGTGCCAACATACAGACAGACAGCTGCACGGGGCAGGCCAAACCAGACCGGACCGGACCGGACCAGCCTCAACTGGACTGGACCATAGATATGCTCTTATGGGATTACCCTCTCATATATAATTTTACCCAGAGAGAGAGAACATTACATATAAAGACGTACAAAAATAAATAAATCACAGACAAATACACACACACACACACATACACACACACACACACACTCACTCACACACACACACACACACACACTCACACACGCCCGGTGCCAGGGTAAAATCAATGAGGTGGCGTTTCAACTTCCCAAGGGGCCACAAAATGATTGCTTCATTCTAAAACAGCAGAGGCTACAACCTTACCTAACACAGCCATTTCACAAGCTGCCTCAACACAACTAATGCCAAAGGAGTGCTCAGTGACTGACCAGAATCGCCGCTCAATAATGATGTAATGATAAATAGCATCCTACACTTTTCCCATCTACCAAACTATGGATCATAGTATGTCACCCCAACCCATCACTGAGATTGCTCAGCACTGGAATACAAAGTCAACTGCCTACATTTTCAATCCACTTACAACAACTGAAAAATTGTAGTTACACCTTCACACACACACACACACACACACACACATACATAACACACATACATAAACTTACAATCACACACACACACACAAACAAACACATGGACACACACACACCCACACCCACACACACACACACACACACACACACACACACACATTTGTATTGCCTCCGGTTTCCATGCATCAGCAGCTTTTCCTCAGTTGTTGCTGGACAATAGCTCTCTGTTTCCAGGAGTGTTATCTGGGAATAACAAGAGCAAAGCTGTGTGCTCAGGGTTACAGAGGAGTTACTGAAGCCCTTCATGTTTTGGTGATGAAGGTCAGCCACCATCCTCCTCCTCCTCCTCCTCCTCCACCTCCTCCTCCTCCTCCTCCTGCTCTGTTTGGCCCACAGAAGTTCGGTGATTAACCAAGGCGCCTATCTCTGCTTCCCCTTCAGCGGCCCTTCTATCCTCCCCTCTGTGCCTTCTCTCGTAAACAGAGCCTGCTTCTTAACTTTCCTCTCCTTAATGGCTTCCGGCAGTGCGACGCTTCAGAATGATACTGTTCTTTTCCGTGTGTGTGGCTGCAGCCTTTCAGACCCTGAGCGATAAGGAAAAGCCCTGGCCATGGTTGGAGTTTACCGTGTGATTTAGACCTGTCGGGAATAACAACAGGAAGCTGCTGCTGCACTCCACTCACTGTGGAAAGGTGAGATAAAAGCCAGACTACCTCCCTCTCTTTCTCCCTACCTCCCTCCCTCGCTCTCTCCTTCCCTCCCTCCCTCCCTCCCTCCCTCCCTCCCTCCCTCCCTCCCTCCCTCCCTCCCAACCTCCATCCTTCCCTCCCTCCCTCCCTCTCTCTCTCCATCCCTCCTCCCCTCTCTCCCTACCTCCCTCCCTCCCTCTCTCCATCCCTCCTGTCCATCCCTCCCAACCTCCATCCTTCCCTCTCTCCCACTCTCCCTCCACCTCTCCGTCCCTCTCTCCCTACCTCTCTTTCTCCCTCCCTGTCAGGTCTACGACAGGGCCAATCAGGGCTACACAGGGTAAATAAACCAGGGCTATTTTCTATGACAGAAGTGCGTTAATTGCCTGCACAGATTTCTTGGTAATATGTGAAAAACCCACCAATGGTTTTGTGTCTGTGCATTGATCCTGGCTTCGGCTAGCCATGCTTGGCTCCACAGTGGAAATGGTTGAACCTGCTGTCTGTCCTGTATGAATGGTGGCATTAATAAAGTATTTCGTACGGTAAATGTCAGAACTCTTCGCAGTTCCCTCAGGCCAGATGATGTTTTGATTGACAGCTTAAACACACTGAGATATCACCGTCAGATTAGCATGTGTACTTTGGCAAACAAAATGGAGAGGGTCTTTGATTTTTTTTTTTTTTTTAAGCGTGTCAGTGTGCATTGCTGCGAATGTGGAAGAGCTTTTTGACGTTGGGATTTTAGAAGCGCCGCTCTATGACAGGCAGTTTACAAAGACGTTCGCTTTCCACACTTCACTTTTGCAGAAAAGAGCCAATGTGTTTTAACATCCTGTACCTTCTCACAAAGACCCTGCCTTACTCTGCACGGCAAGTCAAACCTCCTTGCCTAACAATGTGAGTGAGATTGTTCATATTTACATTAGCTAGCTATTTTGCTACAGCCAGCGTACACCTGTTCAAACTGAAGTTCAGTTTGCCACCGTTAACCAGTGCTGGTCGCTTACTTCTTAGAAACAAAAAACGACTCGAGCCATTTTAGCAGGTAATATTTTTACTTTGATATGGGTATGGTCTATGGACACGTTTCCATGGAAATGGTTTACAGTATATATATATATATATATGTAATATACATTACAAAAGAGCTGACTGGGTGAGTGTTTTTGGATCTCTCTGCTCAGTAACAAAGCACGGGTCGGGAACTCAACAAAAGGCGATGCCCCCCCTCCTCCTCCTCCTCCTCCTCCTCTCCCTCCTCCTCCTCCTCCTCCTCCTCCTTCTCCTCTCCCTCCTCCTCCTCCTCTCCCTCCTCCTCCTCCTCCTCCTCCTCTCCCTCCTCCTCCTCCCTCTCCTCTCCCCTTCCTCCCCCTTTCCTCCTCCTCCTCCCCCTCCTCCCTCTCCTCCCCCTCTCCCTCCTCCTCCTCCTCCTCCTCCTCCTCCTTCCCCTTCCTCCGATCTTTACCAGCTCCAGTATTGAGCACCTGTCTCGGGATAACCACAACAGTGCACGAGAGCCCCCGCCCCCATCCTCTGTCTCTACGGCTCGTTAATTCACCGTGACAACGTCCAGAACAGTTGTGTGTGTGTGTGTGCGTGTGTGTGTGTGTGCGTGTCAGTGTAAACATTACGATTGGCCAACGTCCATACCATCCTGGTCCTGTCCTATCCGGGCCAACAGCTGAGTATGAACAGGGGCAGCAGCGAACAGAAGCTCCTGAGAAAGACACAGCCAGGAAACAGCCAACTTCTCACCCGTAATCGAATGACCATTTTTTCTCCCTAGTTATGTTCAATTAGTATTTAAGGACATGGTTATCTGATTATCTTTGTGTTTTAATGATATGTGACGTTAAGCTCCTCACATTGCCAGGTCGTGGGTTCTTCAGTACAGCTACTGTAAGGCGGATACCAGGCTGCTGAAATGTAAAGGCGAAATGTAATCCTGTCCGCTCACAAGCTCCAGGCTGTGACTACATGACATGTCATTTCATGTTAAGTACAGAAAACGAGGCACAATGGGATCAGTTAGGCCACCGTTAAGGGTTAACCATATAGAGTCAAAAGAGAGGACACAGCCCAGCCTATGTAGGTGTGTCGCACATCCTAAAGTCTCTGTCTCTATATTCAAAAACATTTACTTACAACAGCTGTGAACAGATGACAGAGAATAATAAGGTTGAACTTGAATGGAAAATTCTTCTTATGCACTAGATTTTTTCAATGAAGGATCTATGATAGACTGTGTTTCCCACGGATGTTCTAATGTTTTTCAGCCGTGGAGATAACGTCTGTGTTTCCCAGGGTTCTCTGTCATGTCAGAGTTCTAGAACTGAACGTCTCAATGTCTCTGAATGTGTTCTGGAACCCTGTTTTGTCTTTTGATTCTCCTGAAGTGCAGTTAGAGTTGTATAAATCCTCTGTCCGCAGTAACGTTCCATACCAAGTGCTGGACTGTATAGATAATAACCAGGATTGAATAGGCGGGAGTGTGCAGGGTGTGTGTGTGTGTGTGTGTGTGGTGGGTGGGGGTGGGGGTAGTCTGTCTCTTCGTCTCCCCAGCCCAAACACACGGTGCCCTGGGCACCACGGAGAAGACGAGAGGGGGCCAGCCTCCAGGAATAGCCCGACTCTGGATGAGCTCAAGGCCTTATAAAGCCAGGTAGCTGAGACGCCCGCATGCCAGGGCACACACTGCCTCCGAGTGCAGACGCTGGAGGAAATGGAGGAGGAGGAGGGGGAGGAGGAGGAGGAGGAGGAGGAGGAGAAGTAGGAGGAAGAGGAGGAGGAGTGTCAGAGAGGGGACAAGGAGGGAAAGGAAGACAACGAGGTGGAAGAAATAAAGGAGTAGGAGGAGGAGGAGGAGGAAGAGGAAGAGGGGAGGAGGAGGAGTAGAAGGAAGAGGAGGAGGAGGAGGAGGAAGAGGAGAAGGTGGAGGAAGAGGGGGAGGAGGAGGAGGAGGAGGGGAGGAGGAGGAGGAGGAGGAGGAGGAGGAAGAGGAGGAGGAGTGTCAGAGAGGGGACAAGAAATAAAGGAGGAGAGGAGGAGGAGGAGGAAGAGGTGAGGAAGAGGAAGAGGGGGAGGAGGAGGAGGAGAGGTCTGGGGGGAGATTGAGGAAGATGTGAAGGAAATGAGACACTGCAGGACGCCATGTTCCCTCCAGTGCCCACCTGACAGGAAGCTCTGCTCTAGATCAGCGGTTGTCACCCCAAACATTTTACGGAGGAACAGACTTCATCACACCAGGAGGACACGCTGCACGGTTGTTAAGGTGTGTCAGAGATTCCCCTGGATCCACACCGCTGCTGTCGGTACGACGGCGTCAGGGTTACAACGGTTAAGAAACCTACCGTTCTAGAAGAGCAACTAAATGGTATGAAATGGTCAACAACAATACATATATATATATATATGTGTGTATTATGATCTTTTTTTCATTTATCTGTTTTGTTTTGTTTTCGCTGCTATGGTTGACGTCCATGGACACCACATAGGAGCTCTGGTTGTTACTCAGGTGGAGGAGAGTTGCTGTCTGTGGGTCAATGCAGTCGACTACTGTTCCTGCTTTTAATTGTTGAGGGAACACATCCTTCCCAGCACCACGGGCAATCTGTGAGTGCTACCCATCCATCCCTCCCTCCATCCCTCCCTCCCTCCATCCATCCCTCCCTCCCTCCATCCCCCCCTCCATTTCTTCACAATGCCTCTTTGAAGATCACCTGGACCCTCGGCCCGGGGGAGTCTAATTTGGACATGAGGGGGTCGTAGTGACCTTATCTTTGTGCGTGTGTGTGTGTGTGTAAGGGAGTCAAGGAAGTGTCTTCCCTTTGTGAAAGAGGGGTGTGTGTGCGTGTGTGTGTGTGTGTGTGTGTGTGTGTGTGTGTGTGTGTGTGTGTGTGTGACTGTTAGTTCCTATCTCTGGGCCCCTTTAGACCCCCCCACCCCCAGTCACTCCCAACCCAGATATAAATGTACTACAGTGGGTTAGATAATGTTGTTCATCTGCCTCTATGTACAGGCAGGAAGGAAAGACAGAGATCCTCCTATTTGACCTGAAGCTCTAACGAGAGGCATTTCACATTTCAACACTGAGCAGAGCAAACAAGAAACTCTGGTTTGTCAAATAGACTTTGAAAAAGAGAATTTGTGTGTTACAATAAAGTGTGTAATGATCAGGATAGATAGATAGAACCTTTATGAAAATCCAATTCACAACATTGCCCATTCTGCATTTCCCATCTGTGGTTCATGCATGTTTTTTCAGGAAAACAAACAAAAGCCGTTTATTTTTTCCTGTTATGCTTGAGGTAAATGCTAATTTATATTGTTTACTTATCCTAGAAAGAACGCAAGAGAATGCAAAAGGCAGAGTGGGGTGGGCGAAATTTGTCTTGGAGTGACAAAAAGCTAATTACGGCATTGTCAGAGACATTGGGGTTGGAGAACTTTCTGTTAAATTGCCTTTTAATATCAGAGGGAGCTGCTGAGTGATTTACTAATCGCTAATGGCAGCCGAATGTGTAATTCCTTTCGTTAATCAGATCTCGTTATTGGATGCGGTCTGCCGCAGCGATTTATATTGATCATCATCAGACCACGAGCTAACGGCGGCAGTTAATTAAGCGATAAACGAGGAGACAGAAAAAGAAAAAAAGGACTCAATGCAAAGACGGCGTACTATACCAAAATACTCCGAGAGTTGTTGACTAGCGAAAACAAAATTAAACAGATACCGTCGAACTTTTAAAGGTCGCACCCTTTCCTGTTGGCAAGTTATTTACATTTTATAAAATGTTTATTCTTCATATGGGGTCATTCACATAATAGTGTGGCCTACTAAATCCTTTTGCTGGAGCGATTTTTAAAAGGGAGACTTTTACCATGTAAGGTTCATGCAACTGGAATTGAATGTAATTGATATTTTGGCAAGTCGTTTTTTCCCCCAATTTAACAGTTTTTTTTAAGGACGATAGGGCTTCTACACCATATATAGCTTAAATATCTGACATCTTAGAACTCACAGTGGAAGTTGATACACTATGAAGGTACTTGGTGGAGTAATTTGAACATCATAGAATATAAACGAAGTGAGAATGTGAAATATTGACACAATGAAACAGCATGAAAGAAACTGAGGCCATCTCCAAAACGTCTAAGAGAAGATGTGACAAGGATGCTAGGCATAGTGTGTGTGTATGTGTGTGTGTGTGTGTGTGTGTGTGTGTGTGTGTGTGTGTGTGTGTGTGTGTGTGTGTGCGTGTGTGTGCCTGCGTGCGCGCGCGCGTTTGTTTGTGATTTCTCTCTGTGTCTAGATACTTTTCTGTGTGCGTGTCTATGTGTCTGTCTGTGTGTCTGTTTGTGTCTGCATGCCTTTGAGTGTCATGGATTTGTTAGTAAGTGTGATATACAAGTTATCTCTCTGTGTCTCTGTGTCCCTCTCTGTGTTTGTGTGTGCGTGTGTGTGTGTGTGTGCGTGCGCGTGCGCGTGCGCGTGTGTGTAAACAGAAGTGATACTTAGACACCCAGCCAGCCTAAGCCCAATGCCAGCCAGACAGGTTTAGGTAAGATGGCCTCCAGGGCCTTGGGTTCTTCTTTACATTTTCAGTTGGAGAAAAGCAATGTATGTTGCTAGGAGACATGTTATTCCTTGAGAAATACAACAAAGAATGACAAGAAGCTCGTTCTGCTTCTTCCATTAAACTCTGTTGGTGCGACTTCTGAAGTGAACAAATCTTTTTATTTGAACTGATAAGCCTTCGCCATTTTTTACTTGACATACAAGGTTTTTTCTATGATCTTATTTGATTATTTTTATTTGTGTATTTTCTCATTTGGATTTCTTAGACTACTAGATAATAATCCTATTGTTTCCTTAGCCGGTCAAAGGACTGCAGGGTGACTTTCGAGTCGGACACACCCCAGTCACTTTTGACTCTAACCCTTCTCTGCAGCAGCCACATGGAAGCTCATTTCTCTTGTCGCTGTTGAGTCAGAGTTATTCCACCGACAGAAACCTCTTTAAATAAATCCCTTGAGTGCCGTGGGCTACTTTTTCATCTCTTATCCTCCTCCTACTCTTTGTCGTCTAATTATAGAACTCCATGGACTGGCCTCTTCCCTAGCAACCTATAGGTTTCCATGGAGAGAATTGAACTATATGAACAACCCTTTAGGTTTCCATAGAGATGATATAACTATCTATAATCAACCTTTAGGTTTTCATAGAGGTCATCCAGCTACATTATGTGAACAGTTATTGACCCCTTGTTTCTGTATCGTGACCTCAAAATGGAACTATCGATATCATAAACTAAATGTATTTCAGTCAGACAAACTCATCCGTCTAAAACACTACTAAAGGTGAATCCAATTCAGTTTGCCGTGGTTGGTTCGACTAAATATTTTGAATCTCCCTGCTGTAACATATCTGGAACAACGCATGTCTGCTCCTTTTGGAACAGATGAGCAGACCTGAGGTGGCAGTTGGGTGGGGGTAGGAGGACTTTCCCATCACCTCATCGGACAAGCACAGAACCTAACTTTGACTTCAGGTCATTTAAATACTTCGCCACCTCCCTCATTGACATGGACCCTTGGCTGTGAGCAGTTGTGTCAATGATTAGTGTGTGTGTGTGTGTGTGTGTGTGTGTGTGTGTGTGTGTGTGTGTGTATCACACGCAGTTTGACGACTTGCATCAGCAGTGCACAGACTTAGAGTTATCTGCCTGAACTTTCGCTGAAAGCTCCAATACAATCCAAATGAACACAAAAGAAAACATTTGTATCGTCAGCTTGTGTAATCTGATGTCTCAAACAAAGAACGGCAGCGGCAGGAACGAATCCTCACTAATGCTGGAGGAGGAAATAATTGGGGTTTTATCTTTTTTTGCAGCATAATGAATTCCAGCACATTAGCCAGTGGCTTGTTGCAGCCATGAGGAATGAGTGTGACACGGATAATGTCCTGGATGCATGGGAGAGGGAGAGGGAGAGGGAGAAGTGGAGGGAGAAGGAGATAGAGAGGGAGAGGCGAAGAGGGAGCGGGAGAAGGAGAGAGAGAAGAGAGAGAGTGGGAGAGGGAGAAGGAGAAAGAGAAGAGAGAGAGTGGGAGAGGGAGAAGGAGAAAGAGAAGAGAGAGAGTGGGAGAAGGAGAAGGAGAGAGAGAAGAGAGAGAGTGGGAGAAGGAGAGAGAGAAGAGAGAGAGTGGGAGAGTGAGAAGGAGAGAGAGAAGAGAGAGAGTGGGAGAAGGAGAAGGAGAGAGAGAAGAGAGAGAGTGGGAGAAGGAGAAAGAGAAGAGAGAGAGTGGGAGAGTGAGAAGGAGAGAGAGAAGAGAGAGAGTGGGAGAAGGAGAAAAAGAAGAGAGAGAGTGGGAGAGTGAGAAGGAGAGAGAGAAGAGAGAGAGTGGGAGAGTGAGAAGGAGAGAGAGAAGAGAGAGAGTGGGAGAGGGAGAGAGAGAAGAGAGAGAGTGGGAGAGTGAGAAGGAGAGAGAGAAGAGAGAGAGTGGGAGAAGGAGAAGGAGAGAGAGAAGAGAGAGAGTGGGAGAAGGAGAAAGAGAAGAGAGAGAGTGGGAGAGTGAGAAGGAGAGAGAGAAGAGAGAGAGTGGGAGAAGGAGAAAGAGAAGAGAGAGAGTGGGAGAGTGAGAAGGAGAGAGAGAAGAGAGAGAGTGGGAGAGTGAGAAGGAGAGAGAGAAGAGAGAGAGTGGGAGAGGGAGAGAGAGAAGAGAGAGAGTGGGAGAGTGAGAAGGAGAGAGAGAAGAGAGAGAGTGGGAGAAGGAGAAGGAGAGAGAGAAGAGAGAGAGTGGGAGAAGGAGAAAGAGAAGAGAGAGAGTGGGAGAGTGAGAAGGAGAGAGAGAAGAGAGAGAGTGGGAGAAGGAGAAAGAGAAGAGAGAGAGTGGGAGAGTGAGAAGGAGAGAGAGAAGAGAGAGAGTGGGAGAAGGAGAAAGAGAAGAGAGAGAGTGGGAGAGTGAGAAGGAGAGAGAGAAGAGAGAGAGTGGGAGAGTGAGAAGGAGAGAGAGAAGAGAGAGAGTGGGAGAGGGAGAGAGAGAAGAGAGTAGGAGAGGGAGAGGCAAAGAGAGGGGTAGAGGGAGAAGGAGTTTACGCGATCTGGTCTATTTAACTGGTGGTTTAAGAAACAAGTGGAGAGAGTATCAGAGAGTCTCTCCATCATTACTATTACTATAGCAGTGGAGAATTATTATATAATGCATCATACATTTACATTAACAGTTGGCCAACATGCGTGTGTGTGTAAGTGTGTGTGTGTATAAAACAGGTCAGCTTACGTCATAGTCAAAGTTCCAAAAGCATCCTTAAATCCGAGAAAGTGATTGAATAACATTGTTTTTGGTATGTGCAAGGCTACGCTAGAGTACTAGCGTACTACTAGAGGCGCAATTGCATGTTTCTAGGTGAATGAGCGTGCATGCCCACATCTGTGTTTGTGTGTGTGTGTGTGTGTGTGTGTGTGTGTGTGTGTGTGTGTGTGACATAGGAGGTTCACAGCGGAGCTGAGAGGACCTAATGAAGCACATGGGTGTCTCCAAGCCCTCGGCCGCCATTGCTGCTCAGCGGACCGCCGCTTATGAAATCATCATCTTAATCTCCCCGAGATACGCAACTGTTGTCA
>CM030181.1:2534189-2541689 GCA_017639675.1 Aplochiton taeniatus | reverse complement strand
GGATTAACCTCTGCCTTCTAATCTCCGGGGTTATCTCCTTTGGGACGTCATGATCAGAATCATGTGAGGATGATAACGCAGGCCAGAGGTGGTGTGTGTGTGTGTGTGTGTGTGTGTGTGTGTGTGTGTGTGTGTGAACGGGTGTCAGTATGGGGAAATGTGTCATTGCACCTCTGTGTGTGATCATGTGTGTGTGTTTCTAGGCCAGGGGGTCAGCTATGCGTTGACACAAACAGAGCAAGGGGAGAAGTAAACAAACCACTGTTTGTGTCACTTTCCATCCAAACACCAACATCCATCATCCTTTGCTTTCCAACTGTGTGACGTCACTGATAAGAGATTCCTGACTGGTCCAGATCGGAGCTTCTCGCAGTGAAGAAACGGCATGTGGTCAATGAATTTAGGTTTAGGTTTTTATTTATTTATTTATTTTATATTTATGTAGTGAAATGGTGAATGACCTGAGTTAGATTTTTTTACATTTATCGTAGGGAAATGGTTAACAAAGAGACATTTGTTGAATTCTTTTAAGAATTGTGAAATTGCGATTCTTGTGTGCATCATAGTAAACAATGGAGTCAAGCAGTCAACTAAATAAAACAGATACATTTCATCTTCAAAAAGGAACATGTGTGTGTGAGTATAGATAGTTCAGGGTGTAGGGTTTAAAGTAAATAATATACATCTGGTACATTTTGCAGAATAGTTGTGCCCTCTCAACCCCCCACCCCCCCCCCACCCCACCCCCACCCCACCTCTTCCCCAGGTATCACTTTGTCAAATGGATGTAATGTTCCTTTGTTGCTGTCTCATTTACATTAACGCCCGACTGCACCACCTCGTCTTTGTGTTGAAGTCTCTGACACGACCCGTTAGAAAATCACGCAAATGTACCCCTTAGTTCGAGTGCTGGATCCTTCCCAGGCCAATTACATCCGGCTCCATCGCACGTCTCCCCTGACAGACATCCAATTATGGATTTTTTTTTTTCTCAAAGTGTTGTCACTGAACCCATCTTTCACCCTCATCTACATCGGAAAACAAAATGGGGGATTGGAGGAGCTGCAGAGCGGAGAGAGGTTTGATCAAAATCAAACTGGACCTGCCAATAGTGACGCTCCCGGATTGTATTTATAGCAACAACTCCAATGATTCCAGGGAGCATGTCACATTCTCTCTTTTTCTTGTTCTTTGCTTTTGTCTCTCACTGTCTTTCTCTTTCTTTTTCCCTCTCTTCTTCAAGCAAAATTCATTGTAGTCTGTTTTTTATTTTTTTTACCCAAGCTTGCTTTCTTTAATTCAAAAACCAATTACTTCAGATTTTCCACTTCAGGGTGGAGTATGAGAGAGAAATAGATAGAGTATGTGTGTGTGTGAGAGAGAGATAGAGAGAGAGAGAGAGAGAGAGAGAGAGAGAAATGGGAAGGGTAAGGAGGGGGGAGTGAAAGAAAGCAAGAGTGTAAGTGTGCGGACTTGATGAGAGAAAAAGAAAGAGAGAGAGAGAGAGAGAGAGAGAGAGAGAGAGAGAGAGAAGAAGATGACATGAAAGAAAGTCTGTTGAATGAGCTACATGTGTAGATGAGGCAGTGAATGGAATGTGAATGGGAAACCCATTTTGAGGGAACACTGTCACTGTTTGTGATAGATTCACTCCTCACAGCCTGGAGTCAAGGCGCGTTGGTTTGATTAAACAGCAAGAACCGGTCGCTGTGTGGACCGAGTTGAATCAATACAGGAGGATGCATGCTGGCATCCCCCCCCCCCCCCCCCCCCCCCCCCCCCCCCCCCCCCCCCCCCCCCCCCCCCCCCCCCCCCCCCCCCCCCCCCCCCCCCCCCCCCCCCCCCCTCCTGTAAAGTTCATACATAAAAACAAAATTCAAGGGTAGATTGCGGCAGAGAGTGATACACATTTCACGAGTGCAGACGAGGTCTGCTTACATCACCGGCACATCTCATCAGCAGAATTTTCGTCATATGTGCGAAATAGGCAGAAAACAGCGATGCATTATGTATGACGGAACGATTGCATGCTATCCACCTCCCATCTCCTGCCTGCTCCGAGTCTCAGGTTTTTCCCCTCAGATCTTTAGCAGGCAGAAGAACAGTTTAAGAGTTGCTGTCTCTCTCTTCCCCTCCTCCCTTCCCCTCTGCTGGTTCAAACTGCATACTTTAACCTCTCCTGGCTGTTTCAATAACGCTCCTGAAAAGGCCCTGTGTGCTGAGGTGAAGAATATAAAACGTAATATTTAAGGACAATTGGTGTGTGTCCAACCTTCCCGGTTCTCAGGGCCAGCAGGGTAAACAACTTTAGTTCCTCTTGTTAGTTTAGTTTTGATACTGTTGCAGGTAACTCAAGCAGTGTATCGTTACCTTGACATAACGTTAGGGGCCTTCATTTACGGTTGTTATTGTTTGCCTACTGAGTTACATGGACACAACAAGATACTAGTAGGGACTGTGGAATTGGGTTGCATAGGAATTTTCATTCCACTCATTCCAATTTTTTTTCCAATTCTCATTCCAATTCCAGGGCTTGTTGTGCTCTGTCTGTATGAATTCCATAGCCAACCTGATCCTGTGAATGTAGTATAACAATCATAAAATCCATATGTAAAAACAACAAGTTCCCCTTTCTGCTTTAATGAGATTAGCTGTCCTAAAAACAAAGGCAACACTTTTTCAACAGAGGTCTACTCGGTAAAGCAGAAAAATGTGCCGATCCTGTAACAGCAGAACTTAAAATCCATAATATAAGATACTATTACTTTATGATGGGTATTTGTGGACAGAAATGCATAAATGAGTCTTACCCCAGCTTCCATAAAATGTTAAATCTCAATTGAGCCTGATTATTGATTCATCGCCCAGGATGATCAATTTCACAATCACTGTATATCCATGGACAAAAAAATATAACTTTAGGACATTCTAGAAAGTTTTTCCAGACCTTTAGAATCTTGTGAGGTGAGGGAGGGGTCAGCTTGGTTGGCTATATATCCAGACTAAAGCCAAAGATAGGAAAGGTCATGGGTCGCTGACCTTTTACCCCCCTCTATCCCTTGACATTCTCAATGCCTGATGTTGTTAGGTACTTCAGGGGCCGATGGTTACGAGGGGGCCTAACTGAACTCTCAGTTTGAGGTGGATCAAAGAACATACTTAAGAACCAGTTATTCATGCTAAAGTGAACCAGGTGAATTCAGAGGGAGTTGTTTTTTCACAACTTGTCAAGGGTATAGAGAATGTGAAATAATTATTATATTGATATGCTTTTTTCACTTGGTATTATTTTTAAATTAGATTTGTTATATTTATGATATTCCTTTGGAATATCTTTACAAATGCTTCCATATATAATAACATACATTTTATATACTTTTCATGTCACAGGCCTTCACCTTGATTTGTGCTCAGTCGTGAGAAAGCTTTGAAAATGTCCTTTTGTGTCCTTTAAAAGAATCTGCACCATAGTCTCTTCTACAGAAATGGGTTGTGGCTTTGGTAACATTATTTAACCATAAAAATAGTAAAAGAGTAAAACACTTCTTAATTGTATTGATGGACGAGTTGTCTAAACGGTTGGACTCTAATGACATACTTAAATAATAAATAATAATATTGTTACATAATAATAAATATGGGGCGATCCGAGATGTGGTGTGTGATTCATCAAGCGTGCAAGTGAAAACCCCAAGAATTCAGTTAGACACGCAGACCCAACCCAAAACCACACCCGCTCCAGTCCGACCATGGCTCCCTTTGAGTCCAACACTCTCACTAGCCTGGAGGCGTCTTCATTGGGAGAACATAAATGTGTTGTTGGACAAACCACACGCCGACTTGGACCGCGGCGCCATTGCAGTTGGCAGTTTGGGGTCGACGATGTTCTGAATCTCGGCAGACATAACCGGGCAGAAATGGAGTGCAGAGGGGGAAAAAGGGGCGACCTTTGGATCTGTCAAACGAACACCAGAAGTACCTATGGATGGAATGTTTATTTCCCCATTGTGCAACGCATGGAGATTGGAGATTACGTGGCTACTGTGTGTGACTTCATTTCATTTCAGAGAACAATACAAAAAACAGAGTCAATTGCACACTGCCATGTTCCTGCTGCATTCATGTGAGCTTTTACTATCTCATCCTCTTTTCTCTCTCTCTCTCTCTCTCTCTCTCTCTCTCTCTCTCTCTCTCTCTCTCTCTCTCTCTCGCTCTCTCTCTCTCTCTCTCGCTCTCTCGCTCTCTCTCTCTCTCCAGTTGATATTCACAGGAAAGTAGGGATTGAGTCGTCTTCACTGTTCCGTCCCGGCTGCTAGCGGCAACATGCCTCCTTCCGTCTGCTTTACAGTTTGTTGCTGTACAAAAAGTCCTCCAGATGTGTTGGGACAGGTGGGCGTTCACGAGCCGCGTTGCGTGAAAAGAGTTGCCGTGGCGGCGGCTCAGCTCAAACTCTGCTCGTCATGCAGCGTCTCCAGAGCGTGCCTCTCTTCGATGCGAGCACCTTCCTGGGTCTCAGATGGAAAGAGCGACGTGCCGGTCCAAAAAAACGGACTCCTCCACTTGCGTAGTCTTTGGATGAGTAATAAGCCTTCCACGCAGTGCAGGGAACGCGTCTGATACTCGCAACTAATCAAAGACATGGATTGTATCGGACAGTCATCAGAGCATGGAGGGAGGGAGTGAGTGAGAGTGAAAAACAAGAGAAAATAAGGCATCATGATGGAGGGACAGAACGAATGAAAGAAAGAGAAAGAAAGAGAAAGATAGAGATAGAGAGAAAGATAGAGATAGAGAGAGAAAGAGAGAGATAGAGAGAGTTTGTGCCTGGCCCCATGTGTTCTCCATATGTTCTCAGAGGATATGGACTTCCGCTGTGATTCTTCAAACAAGCACTTCTCTCCCCATCATTCTTCCCCTATCATCATCCCATCCTTTCAGCTCAAAGACTCACTGACTCAAAGGGAGAAGCATAATAGATCCCCCCTGATCTCATCCACAAGCTGTGTGTGTGTGTGTGTGTGTGAGAGAGAGAGTGTGTACATTATGTGTGTGTGTGTGTGTGTACAATATGTGTGTGTGTGTGTGAGTGTGTGTGTGAGAGAGTGTGTGTGCATGTGTGTGTGTGTACATTGTGTATGTGTGTGTGTGAGAGAGTGTGTGTGTGTGTGTTTGCGTGTGTGTACATTATGTATGTGTGTGCGTGTGAGGTGAGAGAGAGAGAACGTATGTGTGTGTGTGCGTGCGTGTACATTATTTATGTGTCAGGGTGTGTGTGGGGGGGATCTAGTCTCTTATCTGAGGGGGGCCCCGCCCCCTCCTCCACCGTCCTCAGACCCTCTGTCAAATGGGGCTGTGTTCCAGGTGACCCCTTCATGTTAACCAGCGGATTAGTCTCTGAGTTATTTATTAACAGAGAAGTTCAATAAGACAGACATCGTAGCAGAGTCTATAGTGCCAATACAATCTGTTCCTCTGTATAGACCAGACCCACAGTCAGAGAATCCATCCCAAACAGCCACTTCCGCTGTAGGGGAAGACTGGAGTCTGTTTGCCATAAATTCATACTTTCATCAAATCTTAACATCCTTTTGTGTGTTTTAAGTTTTAAAAAAACATGTTCAAAATCAAATAGTGTTTGATGTACAGTATATTGCATTTGTCCTGTTTTAGGAATGTATTTGACTCAAAGAGATAATTCAGTCTATGAATTAATTGGTTTTATAAGTGGAGAGCCAGACTCTACTAATTTAAAACATCTGGGATAAAAAAAAAGTAGATTCTTGTCATAGTTTCTTTAAGGGAGGTATGAAGATTGTTTTATTGTTTCTTAATTTTGAATCCTCCCAGGCCAGCTGTTGTGTCTTCAGTGGGCTGTGCACACCTTAACTAAACAATCATGAATCAGCCTCTCTATATCATTACCCACTCATTAGTAAACATGTTCCCTTTGAACCTAGTAGCTTTGCCTTTTGTTGTGTTGTGTTGTTAACCTGTGTTGTGTTGCATTGTTGGTCTGTGTTGTGTTGAAAGAAGACTGTTTGGTTGTTTCTTAATTTTCAATCCTCCCTGGCCAGCCGTTGTATCGTCAGTGGGCTGTGCACACCTTAACTAAACAATCCTAGATCAACCTCTCTAAATCACAGAGAATCCAAACTCAACACAAACAGATCTGTGTCTGTACGCGATGAGTTTGGATTCTCTGCTAAACGCTCACTAGTCAGGAATTAATGGAGGGGGTGGGGCAGGGGGATCATCCTCTTGGCCTGTTGTGTTGTGTTTTGCTGTGCCTTGAAGTAATACGCTATGCTGTGCTGTTCTGTGCAGTAATATGCTGTTCTGTACTGTACTGTAATGTGCTGCGCTGTGCTAGCCTTTGCTGTGCTGTAATATGCTATGCTATGCTAGGCTGTGCATTGCTAGGCTTTGCTGTGCTGAAATATGCTATGCTATGCTAGGCTTAGCTGTGCTGTAATATGCTATCCTATGCTGTGCTGTGTTGTGCTGTGCTATGCTATGCTGTGCAGTAATATGCTATGCTTTGCTGTGCTGTGCAGTGCTGTCTTGAGTTGTCTTGTTATGTTCTGCAAAAACTTACATTACCAACAAGCCGTTCCAGTTGGAGATAGTCGCTATGCAATCCTTTACACCCATGAGCTCATTTTACCTCCGAACGTTAATTAGTATTTAATTCGCTTCCACTTAGCGTGTTTTTATCGGAGACACGAGAATCATTAGAAAGGCTGTGTGCGGAGAAACCATGGAAACAAACAGTAAGTCCAACAGGCAACCAAAACGGCTCAGACAACATATCCTACTGTGTCCCTGTCTCACCACAGGAAACCAACTGTTTAGTTTATCAGAAACAGGAGCGTATACCACGGCGATGGAGACAAAAAACCCCACAAAACTAAAAACAGACAGCGATAGCCTACAAGCCCATTACATGATGTAACGTGACTTACATCTCTATTGTGCAGATACTGTGTGTATGGGGGGGGGGGCTTGTGATTAACTGGAATCAGCACTGAGTGGATCTCATACACGCTCTATTTATGACCGTACACGTTGCCATAGATACTCTGCCTTAGCTGATTTAGCATTCAGAAAGATGTAACTGTAAATATGGAGTCACAAAGTTAAAGGCCTTGACACTGAGCCAACCGTGTGCTAGATTCACTCTGTAATAGAAAGCAACTTCAGAATAAAGTCTGATGAGCTTCTGCTGCAGAGGTTAAGATTATTGCGAACTACTTTGAGACAAGGAGGCGAGACTGGTTCGAAATTTTAAAAAAAATAAATAAACATTTGATGGAATTCTGGGAAACGTTGGAGCAATTATGTGGTGTATCCATATTTATTTTTTCCAGTCATGTAATGACATGTAGTTCTTCTTTTGGTAAACATACATACAATAAATACAGCGCAGACTTTAATGGATGTGACTGAGTTTATGCTCTTGGCTTGCAGAACACAGAGATTTCATAGATAGACTGTAATCCA
>CM030181.1:2529189-2531689 GCA_017639675.1 Aplochiton taeniatus | reverse complement strand
AAGATGTAGGAGAAAAGAGTGAGCCAGGATTCAAACCCATGCAGACGTAAGGCAGGACTAAGCAAATTGAAGGAGCCTTTCTTTTTTCCAGAAAGTCATGATTCCATTTATGTTCCATATTTTGAATGTTTTGTTGGACAAGTTGAGAAGGTAGAGAGACAACACCATACAGTTTAAAAAGGCTCATATCAACATCAAAATACTGAGTGTAAAAATGAAATTAAAATGAAGGATTAATTCTACCTTACCGATCAGTAACTTTAGGAATCTTCCTCAGTATGGTTGTTGCACCTCTCCTTCAGTATACGGCCCAGTAGAGGAAATCATATTTCATATGGGAAATCAGAGTTGATCATAGAGGTGATTTTATATGTATGATTTTTAAATCTGAGTTTCAGATGTGAAATCAGAGTTGATCGTAGATGTGATTTTGTATGTTCGATTTTAAAATCTGAGTTCTCTTCCTTGACGTGAAATCAGAGTTGTCGGTTTCATTGGCACTCACTCAAATGAAACACCTTCATTCAAACTAGTCTAACCTTTTGACAGAGGTTTTTGATGTACTCATCATAGAGAAATCCCACTGATTGCTATAGAGATTCTATTGAAGATGGCTGTAGTTACAAAAATGATTTTCTGAACTGGGTTGCATTGAAGAGACTCTCGTTGGAAAGTGTCATATCATTACGGAGAAGAAGAGACTCTTGTTTGAATCTCCCATGTCATTAAAGAGATCAGCCTCAGTGTGACTTTATCTCACATGCTGTCAATCTTCAAAAAGAAATGATGACATTATTACATTGGTGGATGTTGGTCTTTGAAACCCGTCCTCCTACAGCCGATCAAAAGATTGGATATCATCTTACCGTTGGCCACAGCAGCGCACCGTGATCTATTAGCCCTACAATCCTTGTGTGCAGACACTCAAAGGGAAATATTTAATGTTAGGAGCTGATGCTTTGGATTGACAGCCTCCCATTGTTTTCTGAGTGTCGGTTAGATTGGTGTAATTTGGAGGGGGGAGGGCGGGGGGGGGGGGGCTCTCTCCATCGCCATGACACAGATCAATAATGATCCTACACAGGACGGGGAAGTGAGAGTGTTCTCGTGACAGGCATTCCGCGACACGGACTCAAAGTGCATCCAATTGCGGAACCCTGCAATTACAGCATGTGGGGAGAGAACGGGAACGTGGATAAAAAGGGGGGAGGAGGGGGGAGGAGGGAGGAGGAGGGGGAGGAGGGGGGAGGAGGGGAGGAGGGGGAGGGTGTGTGGCTTCCCTAATGAATACTCAAGGGACTCTCTCTCTCTCTTGTTCTCTCTCTCTCTTATTCTCTCTCTCTCTTGTTCGCTCTCTCTCTCTCTCTCTCTCTCTCTCTCTCTGGTTCTCTCTGGTTCTCTCTCCCTCTCTCTCTCTCTCTCTCTGATTCTCTCTCTCTCTCTCTCTCTCTCTCTGGTTCTCTCTGGTTCTCTCTCTCTCTCTTTCTCTCTGGTTCTCTCTCTCTCTCTCTCTCTCTCTCTGGTTCTCTCTGGTTTTCTCTCCCTCTCTCTCTCTCTCTCTCTCTCTCTCTCTCTCTCTCTCTCTCTCTCTCTCTCTCTCTCTCTCTCTCTCTCTCTCATTGCAGGGTAGTATTAAAACATGAATGGTGTGAACGACATTTAGAACATCCTTTCATGTGAAGCCATTCCACCTCTTTCACTGTCCAAACATTAAAGCAGGCACGGGCCACCTTCATATTCAACCTACAGGCTGGGACGGGGCATTCATCGTACAGTGGAGTCTGAGATGTAAGGAGGAGACGTAACCTTTTCTCATTTGTGCAATATAAACATAATATGTTATTATTATTACTATTTTGTAGGAATATGTGTGCCTGTCTGTGTTTGTCCTTAAGGAATAGACAGAGAGGGCCCAGGAGTGGATTATAAATGAGAGATGAAATACTGTGTGTGTCTGTCTGTTGTCTGTATTGCAATCCAGTAACTTACAACTCATTGAAGATTAGCTGAAACAGAAGACACCATATGGAAGATACAGGTACATGTCTCTTGACAAACGTCTCACAAAGACAGAAATTTACAGTAAACTAGTCTGTTCTAAATACCTCTATGTAACTAGATTACAGAATATAGACAAAATGGCAAATTGTTTGGAAAAAATGCAGTTTCATTTATGGTCTACCATATCCTTAATGACAGGGTCTTTCTCAATATATTGATGCTATTTGATGCATATTGATCTAATATAGGATTATTTGAATATGCTTTGTAGACAGATTTTCTAACAACCTTATTTCCATGTGTTGTATGCATGTATCTGTTTCCAATATCAACTTTTATAAAGCTTTTCTGCAAATCTCCCCCCCCCCTCTCTCTCTCTCTCTCCAGATTAAAAAAAGGTTAAATCAATACAATAAAAAATAAAACAAAAAATACAACAGTTAATGCCATATCTAGTGTGCATGTTGACAGTTTGGACTTAATCCTTAGTAGGCCTTTG
>CM030181.1:2509189-2514189 GCA_017639675.1 Aplochiton taeniatus | reverse complement strand
GAGAGAGAGGGGGGATAGAGAGCGAGACAGAGAGAGAGAGAGAGAGAGAGAGAGAGAGAGAGAGAGAGAGAGAGAGAGAGAGAGAGAGAGACACACACACACTGACAGGGTGCAGCAGCATTATGAGTCTGAGCAGTGCGGCAGGAATGCAGGGAGACGCTCATCAGAGCCCTGTGTCCGGTAAACACACACCACACATGCACACATACCACACACACACACACACACACACACACACGCACACACACACCACACACGCACACACACACCACACACGCACACATACCACACACACACACACACACACACACACACTACTGGTGTTTTGGTCAGAGGTTAGGGTAAAAGAGAGAGAGGTCCCATTATAGCTTACTCCTCACCATGTCCATGAAAACATACTGCCCACACACACACACCACACACACACACATACCACACACACACACACACACACACACACACACACACACACACACACACACACACACACACCACATCACGTATGCACAGGGGACACAGAAAAACCTGCGTATAATACACAGCTGTGTCCCTGATATAGAACTATATTCTAAGCAGAAGAACTTATGTTTTTCTATTTGCTGGTTTATGGAAGCAAACAGCAAGCACTATACAGTAAATGAATGTTCAATTCATTGCCAAGCAGCAGTGAGAGCGTTACATTGATCACAGTGGACTTCACGCAGCGTTGGCCAAACCCCAGCAAGTTTACATTTTTATTTCGTAATTTAATATTCAAAAAAATGTGTTGTGTCAAACCATTTGTTTGTTTGACACTCCAGCCTTTGTTTTCAGCTGTTTTGTGTTTTTATTATTATTATTATTATTATTATTGTTGTTGTTTATTGTTGTTGTTTATTGGGTCCACCTGCTCTATTTAAGTTCCCATGCGTCATTTCTTTTGTCAATTCATTTGGTATTATCATTATCTTTTTTTTTTTCCTTTTTCTTTGGGCAATATACATATGTCAGACGATCAATGTATTTCTCTGTCTCTCTCAGAATGGGTTTTCAGCTCTGGTTTTGGATGTGTTTGATTTCCAGTCCTTTCTATTCCGGCTGACATCTTGATTTTATCTCTGCTTTATTGCTTATTTACATGCTCTGTCAGGCGGCCCATGTCTATTGAAGTCAATTTTGCGAAAAACAAACAAACACAATGTATGGTGTTTTGGCCGACGCTGTCTTCTTTTTATTAGCTCAGTGTTTTCGCTTTAATGTACAATTCCAAGCCAGAGAGTAAGACTGAGGTAAGATATGAGTAAAATAGAGGCCATAGAATGAGCAGAGGCCGTACAATGAGTAGAGTAGAGAATGCAGAATGAAGAAATTAGAGGCCTTAGAATGACTAGAGTAGAGGCTGCAGAATGAATAGGGGCTGTAGAATGAGTAGAGTAGAGGCTGCAGAATGAGTAGAGGCTGTAGAATGAGTAGAGGCCGTAGAATGAGTAGAGGCTGTAGAATGAGTAGAGTAGAGGCTGCAGAATGAGTAGAGTAGAGGCTGCAGAATGAATAGAGTAGAGGCTGCAGAATGAGTAGAGGCTGCAAAATGAATAGAGTAGAGGCTGCAGAATGAGTAGAGGCTGTAGAATGAGTAGAGGCTGTAGAATGAATAGAGTAGAGGCTGCAGAATGAGTAGAGGCTGTAGAATGAATAGAGTAGAGGCTGTAGAATGAGTAGAGGCTGTAGAATGAATAGAGTAGAGGCTGTAGAATGAGTAGAGGCTGTAGAATGAGTAGAGGCTGTAGAATGAATAGAGTAGAGGCTGTAGAATGAGTAGAGGCTGTAGAATGAGTAGAGGCTGTAGAATGAATAGAGTAGAGGCTGTAGAATGAGTAGAGGCTGTAGAATGAGTAGAGGCTGTAGAATGCCTTGTGGCATCTCTAAGTGAGCGGGTGCGTTTTCTAAATATAAAGTCTTAATAGAATGACACTGTGACACCCATTCTTTTTCTTTTTTCTGTTGAAAATCTTTAAATGCACATTTCTGTGAGTTATAAATGAGCATTCCCCTGCTCTGTCTTTATAGATATAAACACAGCCAGTTAGTCTGTAGTAAACTGTTTTATTGGGACATAAACTCGCTTTTTTCCATCAACACCAGGCAGCTGCTCCCTACGCACAGGAGCGGGGAGTATTCCCAAACGCCTCCCAAGTCTGTCTCATCTGTCTATTAATCGCACAATCACACTACCTCATTGTTTGTCACATAGCTGTGAAGCTGTATAGCTACTGCTAGGCTGTTTCACCTATAGCTAGTCTTTTCTTCATTCTTTCTCTGCTCAGCTCTCTCTTTCCACACCTATATAAGTATTCCTGTACGTTTATTTACCCAAATAAGCATATTTTATAGGCGCCTGTGAACAAGAGTGTTTTCAGTCCATAAAGAATTTAAAAAAATTACAAGATGTTATTTAGCATTTAAAAATATATCCTTGAGGAGAAAAAAAAAACTTACAAAAATAAACCGTGGTAAAGAATTCATAGGTGTTTACCAAACTGCAGCCTCGCCACAGGCATTAAGGAGCGGTGACGCTTTAAGTGTTTTGGATTCAAACACACTGAAAATAGATTTATGGCTTCACCTGAGATTACTATAAGTGGATCACATGGCGACATACCAATGAAATCACACCCGATTGGCTTAGTTATAGCTGCCCCGCCTTCATCTGAATGTCTCGCCCTTTTGATTGACAGGGGCAGGGTCAGGCTGAAGTCGATTGGTAGGTAAGGCTGAGAGACAATAGCAACAGTCGCCTAGTGGAGGCCATTGTTACGTCAAGATTGAACAAGCAGACGCTGCTAAAAACACTTTGAATAAAAAGACTCACCAAACAACCTGTGAATGAATAGGACTGATTCTCCGTCAGACAGCCGCATAGAACAACTGTTTACTTTGCCTCTATGGTAGTAGTGTTTGCTCGCCATGGCCAACTTAAGCACATGTAATCTATTTATCTTTTGGTGTCGTTATTTCAGTGGGACAACCTGTATGACGTAAAAGATAAATTAGAAAAACTAGGCTCTGAGCAACCAGAGTAAAAAAGGGCCACATTTATTTAGCGCAACCTCTACCCCGACTCCAACCCCCCCCCACCCCCCCACCTCCTTTAGAAACATTAAGTTTGGCTGAACTACAACTGGGCTTAAGGAGTTTAATAGAGTAGTGTCTAACACTGGGGATATATGAGGTAGGCATGCTAATATTAGACTATTAAACTCATTCTTTATTACTTTTCTCTCCTCTCTCTCTCTCTCTCTCTCTCTCTCTCTCTCTCTCTCTCTCTCTCTCTCATTGCAGGGAAGGATTAAACCAAGGATCTCTCTGACTCCCTCTCACTGTCCCTTGCTGTAACCCTCTCTCCCGCTCTCCCTCCTAAACCCCGCAGGTCCCCCCTCTCCTCACTGCCTCCTAGACCCCCCCCCTGCCCCCCCCCCTCTCTCCCTCCTAGACACCCCCCTCTTACCCCTCTCCTCCCTCTCCCTCTCTTCCTCCTAGACTCCCGTCCCTCTCCTCCCTCTCTCATCCCTCTCTCATCCCTCTCTCTTCCTCCTAGACACCCACTGGCCTCCCTTTCTCCTCCCTTCTCCCATCGAGTTCCACTCTCCTGTCTGCGAGTGAGTCTTCTGCAGCATGGCAGACTGACAGGCTTGCTTAGAGATGTTTGGGGTGCCAACCAGACATAATAAAATGAAAAATTAAGCTAAAGGGCTGAGGAAACTTAAGGCCTGAGGAAAAACGATTATAAGACTCATTCATATCGAATAATGTTGCAAATAGTGCTTTTGGTATAACTGAATGAAGTCATTATATGAAGAATGAATTCCTAATCCAATGAGACATGGGCAGGAAACAAGAAGTGACATTTACACTTCACGTGCACGCACTTCAGCCTGAAAAGTTCATGCAGCGTGACAATGCGGAGACTTGATGATCACATGTTGTCATTGGAAAATCGTTCATCAGTAAACGTAATTCACTCAGAGGTATCTCATACATAGAGCCATACATAAAGGGATATGGATATCGTATACTGTTGTAACTTCTTTGTATTCAGCTCACAGAATTGGGGAAGAATTGTGGGTGTGCGCGTGTGTTTTTATGTGTGTGCGTGCGTGTAGGGCTGGGAGGGGGGATTTTAATTTGTCTCGCTCGGCCTGCAACCTAGCAGCTTGCGCTAATCGCTCAGACGCCGCACTAACGATTTAACAATAATAACGGACCTGTTTAATTGAAATAAATTGCAGTCATTATGCGGCAAGGGCTGCCAATCGTGAACTCGTTGGGGTGGCGGAGGAGGAGGGGGGTGCGAGGGGGGTGGGGGGTCAGCAGGGGCTGGGATGATGATGGCTATGCAGCTTGCTGCAGTAAGACGATAACTGCCACCGTCTAGCTACTTTAAAGAGCTTCACAAACCTGGGCGACGCTGGCGTTAGACAGAGCATGGATGCTGTAGTAGTAGCTATTGAGGCACAATGGTTGGGAGTCCTCCAATATACAGAAGCCGCCTGCCTCCACTCCCTCCCTCCCTTCGAGACAAAACACACCGAGCAGCACGCGAGCAGCCGCCTGGTTGTTTACCGCATTCCACTTGGACCCAGCAGGGTTTTTATTATTTTGTTTTTCACAATCGAGTCGTAAAATGTTGAGGAGAAATGACAAGAACGTGGCAGGGCATCATTAAGAGGCTATTGCTCTTGGGTTGTTACTAAACTTGATTTCCTGCATACCTATCGAGTTTAGTATTAATATTTGAATAACACTTATATTTAACTTTTATCTGTTGCAGAAAATCAAAGTTAGGAGTCTGTATGAGTTCCCGTTGACCATGTTTCTTGAATAATCGGTTCTTGGGTAGACATGACCCAAAATGCCTGTGTTAGTGGTATCACTGTTTCCACTAATTATTGGAATGTAATACACTTTATTTATTTTATTTTTAAAAGGACTGCTGAACCCAAACTTTTCAGAGAAGTGTTTAA
>CM030181.1:2501689-2506689 GCA_017639675.1 Aplochiton taeniatus | reverse complement strand
ATCCATACACTGGACCCCTGCCGAATGCAACCACTAGTTTCACTAAAACCGCCCAGCACAGTCATACGTCATGCTAGTTAGTGCTAATACATCTCTAATGTGAATCATGCCAATGATCAAAGCTACTGTACAGAGTCATTGTGATCAATCATTGGACCGAAGTATGTTTATGTCGGAATCGAAATAGTCTGCCTGGCTGAACGGAGAAATCCACAAGCTGTAGCCCTCGGCTTTTTTAAACATAGATATTAATTGACCTGCTCCCAACTGAGCTTTCAGTGACAGGAGACGTCAACTTTAAAATAAAATAAATAATCCATTTTTTATGTTCGCACCACCAGCGACCATGGACAATATTTCTTTGCAATTGCGTGTCTTCCGTGTTAGCTTCGGAGGCAACCATCCGTCCCAGGATTAATAAGTCCTTGGTTGGAGACAATCTGCCCGTTCCCCCAAGCTGCTGTGCCAGCAGAGGTAGCCTACAGCTGGCCCACCTGTTTCAGGGGGACACAAGCACCTCCAGGCTGAGAGAGAGAGAGACAGAGAGAGAGAGAGAGAGAGAGAGAGAGAGAGAGAGAGAGAGAGAGAGAGAGAGAGACAGAGAGAGAGAGAGAGAGAGAGAGAGAGAGAGAGACATAGAGCGAGACATAGATAGACAGAGAGAGAGGGAGAGAGCGAGAGAGAGAAAGGTGGGGAGTGTGCTGTTTTTGCCCTGTAGCAATATTTGTTCTCCCTTTTTTGTTTTCTAAATGAAAACGTCTCTCTTCCTTTCAGTGTTTGGAATACATTTCTCTGCATTGCCCTTCGTCTAGTCTCGCCTGGCCGCCCCCTCAAAATCTCGTTCTCTCAAACTCGACTGGAGGTCTGGAAACGTTCACATAAAAAGTGCTCTTCTCTTAGCCTGCCAATCTGTAAGGCAGCAGATGCCCCACACATTTCAATACTTCATTGGTTGTTTTGAGCAGTAACAAGGTGCTAGTCTCCACCTCCTTCATGCACACTTTCTCTATCAAACTTCCCCAGGCTTTTGAACCGAAACCTGGAACCGAGGCTGCCCTTCCTCCAGCAAGGCACAGAAACAGAGCACAGAGTTCTAATTGATTTCCTGTGGAGGGCAAAGGCACGTGTGTAACCCCAGGTCAAGCAGCCGTTCTCATGGGTTAAACTCAGATCAAGCCCGTTCAGAACCACCTCAGGTTCTGCAGCCGTTCAGAACCACCTCAGATACTACAGCCGTTCAGAACCACCTCAGGTACTACAGCCATTCAGAACCACCTCAGATACTACAGCCATTCAGAACCACCTCAGGTACTACAGTCGTTCAGAACCACCTCAGGTACTGCAGTCGTTCAGAACCACCTCAGGTACTGCAGCCATTCAGAACCACCTCAGGTACTGCAGTCGTTCAGAACCACCTCAGGTACTGCAGCCATTCAGAACCAGTTCAGGCACCTGAGGTACTGCTGCCAAACTCATTGATTTAAACTGTACAGAACACACTTAACCTTGCACAAAGCAAGCCGACCGATTAGGCGTTGCACTCAGCTGGGTACAAATGTGTGTGTGTGTGTGTGTGTGTGTGTGTGTGTGTGTGCGTGTGTGTGTTTTTTTCTCTTTTGCATACCTGAGTTTGAATGTGCATCAAAAGCATGTGTGGTTGTGTGTCTGCATGCATGTTAGTGCGTGTGTGTCTGCATGGTGGTTGTGTGTGTGCACGCATGTTAGTGCATGTGTGTCTGCATGGTGGTTGTGTGTGTGTGCACGCATGTTAGTGCATGTGTGTCTCCATGGTGGTTGTGTGTGTGTGTGCACGCATGTTAGTGCATGTGTGTCTCCATGGTGGTTGTGTGTGTGTGTGCCTGCATGTTAGTGCATGTGTGTCTGCATGGTGGTTGTGTGTGTGTGTGCCTGCATGGTGGTTGTGTGTGTGTGTGCCTGCATGTTAGTGCATGTGTGTCTGCATGGTGGTTGTGTGTGTGTGTGCCTGCATGGTGGTTGTGTGTGTGTGTGCCTGCATGTTAGTGCATGTGTGTCTGCATGGTGGTTGTGTGTGTGTGTGCCTGCATGGTGGTTGTGTGTGTGTGTGCCTGCATGGTGGTTGTGTGTGTGTGTGTGTGTGTGTGCCTGCATGTTAGTGCATGTGTGTCTGCATGGTGGTTGTGTGTGTGTGTGCCTGCATGGTGGTTGTGTGTGTGTGTGCCTGCATGGTGGTTGTGTGTGTGTGTGCCTGCATGGTGGTTGTGTGTGTGTGTGCCTGCATGGTGGTTGTGTGTGTGTGTGTCTGCATGGTGGTTGTGTGTGTGTGTGTCTGCATGGTGGTTGTGTGTGTGTGTGTCTGCATGGTGGTTGTGTGTGTGTGTGTCTGCATGGTGGTTGTGTGTGTGTGTCTCTGTGTTCGTCATTATGTTGCTGTGTGAGAGACACATGTGGCTGTAAGGTTTACTTGGACTGTCATGGAAACAGGCGCAGACATGTGAAATACGTAACTGTCCACACACCCAAACTATTTGATAATGTAACTTTTCTAATGACAGTTTACAGGGACGGACCTGTCCATCCATCCGTATCTCCAGAGCTGATTGTCAGGGTGAAGGGTTCTAGGGCTAAGCCTAGAAGCAAGATGGTTAGGAAACGGATCAGTAAACACGTGTGTTTATCCTTACCATATCAGGTTGCATGTGGTGGTTGTCTTTTTTGTTTATGCAAAAAAAAAAAATGTAAAAATAGTTTGTTTGTGTTGTCGCTCTACGTGCTAGTTTACCAACCCACTTAAGTTATCCCAGACCAAACTGGCAAGGCACTATGGCTGTAAACCTGTTCTACTCGATCCCATTCTACATTTCGGGCCTGGGAATGTACTGAAGCAAGGGCCCGGTGGTGATTCAACATGTCGAGAAAGCACGGAGGGGAGGCCAAGCTCCCCGGTCTGTTAATTACTTTTCTTGCCGTGGTATTTGACACCTGCCGGGGAATGTCGGAGCTGGCCCGCTCGGCAGGGGAGGGAGGAGGAACAGCTGAGCGGGCTACTTGATGGATATCTGTGGAGATTTCAGTTAGTCTCCAAGCCGGAGGCCTTGAGGATGAACAATGGACTGCTTCTTCTTTTTCTTCTTCTACTGCTGCTGTTGGATTGCCACTTCTAGTTTTTCTTCTTCTTCTACTGCTGTTAGACTGCGGCTTCTTCTTTTTCTGCTTCTACTGCTGCTGTTAGACTGCGGCTTCTTCTTTTTCTGCTTCTACTGCTGCTGTTAGACGGCAGCTTCTTCTTTTTCTGCTTCTACTGCTGCTGTTAGACTGCAGCTTCTTCTTTTTCTGCTTCTACTGCTGCTGTTAGACTGCAGCTTCTTCTTTTTCTGCTTCTACTGCTGCTGTTAGACTGCAGCTTCTTCTTTTTCTGCTTCTACTGCTGCTGTTGGATTGCCACTTCTACTTTTTCTTCTTCTTCTACTGCTGCTTTTCTGCTGCCTCTAATAAAAATACTCCTTTATTTTTACTGATGGTTTAGTTCAGGGGGATAACATGGTAGTGTGGAACACACGCACACACACACACACACACACACACACACACACACACACACACACACACACACACACACACACACACACACACACTCAGAAAATACAAGGTAGTTTAGGACACACACAGAAATGACTTGGTAGTATGGAACACAGAGAGAGAGAGAGAGAGGGAGGGAGAGAGAGAGAGAGAGAGAGCGAGAGAGAAGGAGGGAGGGAGGGAGGGAGAGAGAGACAGAATGATATGGTAGTATGGAAGAGAGAGAAGAGGCAAAACAAAGAAGGAGAGAGAAAGAAAGAGAGAAAAATTGTAGGGTAGTATGGAAGAGAGAGAGAAAGAGAGAGCGAGAGAGAGAGAGAGAGAGAAATGATATGGTAATAAGTAAAAGAGAGAGAAGGGGGAGAGAAGAGGTAGAGAAGGGGGAGAGAAGAGGTAGAGAAGGGGGAGAGAAGAGGGAGAGAAGGGGGAGAGAAGAGGTAGAGAAGGGGGAGAGAAGAGGTAGAGAAGGGGGAGAGAAGAGGGAGAGAAGGGGGAGAGAAGAGGTAGAGAAGAGAGAAGGGGGAGAGAAGGGGAGAGAAGAGGGAGAGAAGGGGGAGAGAAGGGGGAGAGAAGAGGGAGAGAAGGGGGAGAGAAGGGGGAGAGAAGAGGGAGAGACATTTTGACTTTGAAGAATCAGATGTTGCCACAATGGCTTCCGTAAAGTCGTGTGAGATTGCAACATAATACAGGGGTCTGGAGGTGTGGGGGGGGGGGGGGGGTTACTGGACACAAACCCTCCCCCTGAAAGATCCCTTTGTGCCAGGCCTTGAGCCACCCTGGCCGGCGGACGGGCCCACATCCAGGTCCAGGAGCCAGTTCAGCGTGCTTAGCCAAGCAGTTGTAATAACACACGGCCTAGGCGCCAAGGATCTCGCCTTGTTTTCTGACCAAACCAAGGCTAGCGCTGGCTGGTCTGAGACCGACGAACAGGGGGGCCTGGGGGAGGACAGAGGGAGGGAGGGGGGAGGAAGATTAGTGTCTGAGGCTTTAATCGACTTTTGAGACGGGAGCTCAGTGCTGTATAAGGGCAGTGGAGTTTAGGGGTGATAGCGGGGGTGTCTGGAGTGTAGCACGCCTGTCAAAACAATGGACTACACGGTGAGAATGAAGGCTGAGCTCATATTCAGAAACACTGAAAAGCGAGGGGGATATGGTACAAACGTACACCTCTGGTCCAGAAAGTAACATAATATGACACGCAGTCGTTTTGTTTTTAATTCAGGTTACACGTGATTGAAATTTTAAAACAGTCTGCTTTTGAAAATTAAAAGAGTGAGAGATGGGTTTGTTTTTGTCCTGAACTGGTGTTACACACTTATGGTCTCTCAATGCTCCTTCTCAGGGGACATTTGCGGCTAGCTTCTATTTTGGATGCGCTCTATTTAAAAGTGATGTGTGTGTGTGTGTGTGTGTGTGTGTGTGTGTGTGTGTGTGTGTGTGTG
>CM030181.1:2489189-2491689 GCA_017639675.1 Aplochiton taeniatus | reverse complement strand
GGGATACAGGGGAGAGGAGGAGGGGACGGGGTACATTTCAGTATTCTCACTAACAGCAGTCATGGGGGGCGAGGGGGGGGGGGTTAAATGTAAGGGAGCGGGGTCATTTGGTCAGTTTACCCATCAGCCCTACGGGCTCTCCCCGTCTCAATGACCTCTCTCCAAACTCACAGGTCTTTTGTGACGGAGCACTACGCACTCCCACAGACCATTATCACAAACACTGGTTGTAGGGCGCGCGCGCGCGCGTGTGTGTGTGTGTGTGTGTGTGTGTGTTTGAGGAGGGGGTGGGGTGGGATGGGATGGAGGGTGTGTTTGTTTGATCACGATACGTGGTCATTTTGGCTTTAACAATAAAATAATATTGGGTGTTGGTTTAGAACACATGCTTGGAATTTCGAGTCAGATATTAAGGTTCAGAATCCAACATTTTAGGTGTAACATTTGGTTAATAAAGGTTGCATAAGTTCTATTCCGTTCATAAATCACTTTTTACTTTGGAGTGTGTGTGTTTTGGGGTGATTTTCTATCGGTTGAAATTTATGACGCGTTAACGATGATTCTCTCACCTAATAGCTAAAAGAGGACACCTCTTTTACACACACACACACACACACACACACACACACACACACACGCACGCACGCGCGCGCACGCATGCACACACGCACACGCACACGCACACACACACACACACACACACACACACACACGCACACAGATGAATCGCAGCCTAGACCAGGACCCTCTACGCTGGGAAACAGCACTAAGACAGTCATTTAAAGGCTCTCTCCAATTTTATGGCATCATAAAGTTGCCCTTTCAAAACAAAGTTGAAGAGTCAACACTAATTGACATGTTGTCTGAGACACCATTGGCGTTATCAACACCGTTTAACGTCGCTAACGAGGGCCTGGAGTAACAATATTATGACATAGTAGCTGGCGCGAGACACGGGTAATTCACGTGCCTTTATCTACACCTAGCGCCTCTGTAATTGGCTATACACTTAAACATGTCTGGAAGTCTATTACTTGTCATAACAATAAACGCTTACAGGTTGGATAGCTTCAAGTGTTTTTGATTGATTGACTATCGTCGGCATGTTTACAAGGCAGACGTATAACTGATGGGCTAAATCGTAGCTTTCTAACGGCCTAACCGTTGTTTACTATGTTTCCATTTGTATTTAAAAGCATGCATTTGTATTTAAAAGCATGCAATTGGTAACGTGCTTCTGGACAGAAAAATCTGTACCTTTTTTCGCAACATGTTTTGACAGTTCAGTTTGCTGTGGGCTATTGTTAAATTGTCCTGGGCAGTGCAATAATGACTTGTTGATTGAATTTTTTCGAAGTGATGGTGGGAGGCGCCTAAGCTTGTGCCTTCACTAAATTCACCACTTGTCTAGCTGAGTGCCTGGAGCGGGTAGGCAGGCGGCGCGCGGAAATCTGATCTTTGCTCATTTTCCCAACTGCCTGTAGCCTCACAAGTCAGTGTGAATCTCAGAGCTGAGCGTTCACGCACAAGCGTACGGGACTGGCTAGTAGCCTATCATTGCGTATATCCTACCACACTGGCAACTGGGTTGCAGAGACGAGACAACATCACTAGCTGGTTAGAGAGAAGCTGTGCCCGGTTACCTCTCTTAACTCGTAACTTCAGTTGTCTCCAAGGAATAGGCCAGAATAACGTCCTTTTCATGATTTCGCGACGAATAGCGAAATCGTTTTGGGAACATCGCTACACTATCGAGAACGGATTTGGAAGAGAAGTTCGTTACGGAGCGGCTTGTCTGCCTCGAGGGCTCTCGCTGTCAACTTGCTGGGATTTTCTGGCATCTCCAATAAGAAACTTGCGGACGGATTATAGACTCGCTTTTACATTTTTCCCCCAAGGAATGTTTGGTGTCTTTTAATTTAGGGGTGATATCCAACGCTCCAAAAGTTATTTTTGATCCAAACCGAACTCTTTATAGGTAAGATTTATAAATTGACTGAATATGTTCATTTCCACATTAGTTGTTGTTTTACCATTTGTTATATTATGCTAGTGTTTTTGTTTAAGCCTTTTTCAGGCTGGTACAAGACTTAGTTGCACTGCTTTTAAACGCGTTTTAATGTTACAATATCTACTCCTGGCGTAGTCTATTATGGCCAAACCAGCTCCCCATGTACGTCCACTTCCTTATAGTTTGAACCAGACAAGTTTGACAGAGAACAGTTGAGCAACACTGAAGTTATATTAACCGTAGGTTAATATAGAGCACTTTATGAGTGTAGGGTCATTTGAAAAGCGGGGAGCAGCCACGTATAACCCTGCGCCCAGTCCCCTCGTGTCCAGACTATTGGACAGGTGTCGCATTCTAGAGCAACCCGCCTGACAGTAAGAGTCTTCCGCTCAAGAAGTGTGTGGGGATGCGTTTGAAATCTGCGCACACAGAGACGAAATGAGAGTGGTTTAATTAACTTTGATGCTTGTGTAGTAAAGCTCCTTCTGA
>CM030181.1:2474189-2484189 GCA_017639675.1 Aplochiton taeniatus | reverse complement strand
GCGAGCGGACAGCGCACCAGACGTCCTCCTGCAGAAATAAAGTGCTTCCTCGTATAGAGTGTCAGGTTATTACGGAGAGAGTATCTGTTTTCTTTACTTGACTTTTCTTTTTCCTCACATCTCAAAGCTCCCCGTCCACTCAGAGTCTCACGTGATAAACTGACAGACAGGAGTTGGTAGATTAAATCCTTCAAGTCCTTAGAACGATCCCTACTTGGACCTCGTAGGTGCAGGACGTCTTTGTTCATTAGTTGGTCTTTAAACTGGGTATTCATTTAATACACACATTTCATAAAAAAAAAAAGGAAAAAAACAATTGCTTTTGTGTCACAATTCCATTGTGACTGTAAAACAAATATATATAAAAGAATACATAAAGTGATCTTACTTGGCATTTACTCCATTTATATTTCTTCTTTTTCTTAGTAAAAATACTTTTATTTGTTTGCAAGCTCAAAGACATTGAGTTTCTGTTGTGTTGTGTTCTGTTGCATTGTCTCTGTGTAACTCTCTGTCGGTTTCCTCTGTTGCCGTAGCAGTGGTTGTGGGTGTATAAGAGGAGCGGACAGCATGCGCCCCCACCATGTCTGAGTTGGACTCTGGCTTGGTTGCTCGGCCACGCCGTGTTCCCGTGACGACCAGAGGCATGGTGGCTCTGTGGTGTTCTCTGTGGCTGAGCGGCGTCTTCCTGCTTTCTCCCTCCGTGTCCACAGCCAGACTGCCTGGGGAGCTGCCCGCAGGTAGGACACACACACACACACGCACACGCACACGCACACGCACGCACACACACACACACACACATAAACGTACACACACATACGCTCACACACGTAAACTCACACACACACACACACACACACACTCTCACGCACACACATACTATTATACACAGCCAGGGACAGAGATAGCCCAAAAGGGCAGTTGGATAAAATTACCCGGGAAAGGTTGTGTGGAGGGGTTTAGAGTTAAACTCACGGTATGTCCTGTAAGGTTGTGTGGAGGGGTTTAGAGTTAAACTTACGGTATGTCCTGTTAGGTGGTTCTTGGAGGGATGGAGGGAGAGAGAGCGAGCGAGCGAGAGAGAGAGAGAGAGAGAGAGAGAGAGAGAGAGAGAGAGAGAGAGAGAGAGAGAGAGAGAGAGAGAGAGAGAGAGAGAGAGAGAGAGAGAGAGAGAGAGAGAGAGAGAGAGAGAGAGAGAGAGAGAGAGAGAGAGAGGGGATGGGGGGTTTCTGCAGCTATTACTACTTCACTGTAGGGTTGCACTATCCTTCCATCCCCACTCTTAATGCACTTAACTGTAAACATAGAAGCAGCCACATGTCACATAGATGTCTACAGAAGGATGGCGTGTTTTAAGTGAGGAAGAAATGCACGCTTTATATGCCATGGTATTGTGACACTACTTGGTGTCATGCTTCGTTTGCTGGTAACGTATCGTATGAACTATATGTTGCTGTAGCAACAAGCCCGTTTCACTGTGTACTTCAAGGTCAAACACCAGAGAAAATGTATTGTTTATGTATAGAAAAAGAAAAATATTCCGGTCATTTTGGTTTTGCTTAGCTCAGCACAGTTTTTTTTTTTCTTTTCTTTTTTTTCTTTTGAGATATGAAAATGGTTTTAAAAAAAACAGCTATGGCAGCAGCAGATGAGTCCAAAGTAAACTGTGTCTGGTTTCATGTCTTCTTCTGAAACAAGCGGAGTCTTTGTAGAGGCGCCTGCCAAAAAGTGTTCTCTAAAATAAGCCTGTAACACACCTCCACACTTCTTTGTCTGTCTGCCTGTCTGTCTGTCTGTCTGTCTGTCTGTCTGTCTGTCTGTCTGTCTGTCTGTCTGTCTGTCTGTCTGTCTGTCCGTCCGTCCGTCCGTCCGTCCGTCCGTCCGTCCGTCCGTCCGTCCGTCCGTCCGTCCGTCCGTCCGTCCGTCCGTCTTTGTGTATACGATGAGCCTTCTTCCCTCTCTACAAATCTAATCGCAGATTCTTGAGATGATGGTTAATGAGGAGCTTAGGATTCATTTAGGAATCAGTTCCATCATCATGGACACCATTGTGAGACAGTTTTACGAGACAGGATGAAACAAAGGATAAAAAAAGAGGGGGATGGAGAGAAAGGCTGAGGTCTGTAAGATGTCAGCAGGGGGTGTGTCTCTCATTAGCAGCATCATTAACACACACACACACACACACACACACACACACAGTGCACACAGATTCACACACACACACACACACACACACACACACACACACATACACACACACACACACACACACACACACATAGAGCCCACACATACACAGTGCTCACAGATTCACACACACACACACACACACACACACACACACACACACACCCCGAGACAAACTAATTGTTTGATGGTGTGAGTTGAAGTCTTTGTGCCACAGGCAGTAAATGCACTCATAGAGTCAGTCAGTCAGCCAGCCAGTCAGCCAGCCAGTCAGCCAGCCAGCCAGCCAGCCAGCCAGCCAGCCAGTCAGCCAGTCAGCCAGTCAGTCAGTCAGTCAGTCACTCAGTCAGTCACTCTCCCTCCCTCTCTCTCTCTCTCTCTCTCTCTCTCTCTCTCTCTCTCTCTCTCTCTCTCTCTCTCTCTCTCTCTCTCTCTCTCTCTCTCTCTCTCTCTCTCTCTCTCAACAACCTGTTTTCAGCCTATTTACAACTCTCTATCTGTTCATCTGAAGGAGCAGTGCTGTGGGTGTAGCCAGGTGAACAGTGAACAGGTGAACAGGTGAACTGGTGAACAGGTGAACAGTGAACAGGTGCTGGGGTGATCCCTAGCCTCTCTGAGCAGCATATTAATAGCCTGTATATAACGGCTGCTGTTTGAAGCCAGAGACAGACATACAGTGCCCAGGGGAACGTGGTCTCAAATATCAATGCTCATCAAAAAGAATCGCCTTAAAATAATACATGGATGAAAAGTACTTTTTTTGAACTGTGAACACTGTGTTCATTGAGCCAATATGGGTGGTGTTCTGAAATCATACTTCTTATTAATTTGCCTGCACCCCATTACACTTCCCCGCCCCCCCCTCTCTGTTTCAGAATCGTCATCCAAAAGCTTTTCATATCTCAACTTTTGATCTCGTTCTTCAAGACTTCAGAGGAGTTTGGCGTATAGCTACGCTACACACACACACTCACACACATGTTCACACAGGCACGCTGTTCACACACACACTCTCACACGGACACACACACACACACACTCTCATACATGTTCAAACACACTCTCACATGGGGACACACACACACACACACACGCACACACACACATACACACACACACACACACACACACACACACACACACACTCTCTCATACCTGTTCACACACACACCTCTCACACCGGGAGTGTGAGTTGACGGTCTGAGGCTAGCCCGTTGACATATGGCTGTTTTTTAATTATACTTCTCCCCCTGAGGAAATTGTCGAGATAGTTAGCAGATAAGACAGACATGAAGCGGGAACAAAGAAGCTCCTTGTATGCGTTTCAGGGGGGACTCCTATTGGGGGCGGACTGCATTTAAACCTGACAAAATATTTGCTGAGCGAGCGAGTGCCTGTGGTGACTTACTGAACGTTCCGGATCTCCATTCCGTTTCCATTGGTTACAGAAGGCCGTTTCACCCCCCCCTCAGCTTCTTCATTTATCTCTTCAGCTCTTCCTCTGTTTCTCCATTTTTCACTGTTCTATCTCTCCTGTTTTGTCTTTCTTTCGTTCTTTCCATCTCCGTCTCTCTTTTCTTCTTTCTCTCTCTTTCTTTCATTCTTTCTCTCTTTCTTTCACATTTTCTCTCGCTCTCACTGTTTCTAGAGCAGTCAGGTATGTGCAGAAGTTTCCCCGTGGGTTTTGATTGCGCTATCTGTATGGATGGCAAAATAAAACACACACAGACTGTCCTCAGACCCACACACACTCTTTTCTAGACTTCACACACAGACTGTCCTCAGACCCACACACACTCTTTTCTAGACTTCACACACAGACTGTCCTCAGACCCACACACACTCTTTTCTAGACTTCACACACAGACTGTCCTCAGTCCCACACACACTCCGCTCTAGACTTCAGGCAGGCTGCAGCGTTGCTTGGCAGGAGCCAACAGATGGTAGGTTGTGAGATGCTGAGCTGTGAGCTGTCCAAATAGCCACACACACACACACACACACACACACACACACACACACACCCACACACACAGATGCTTACACACACACACACACACACACACACACACACACACACACACAAACACACACACACCCACACACAGAAGCTTCATCTGTGCCACCCACAGCTAAGACCCCTGACACACACACACAGCCCTCAACCCCCCCCCCCATCGCCTCTCCAGACACCCCGACACCTCTTTACATTGCTTACATTCATATTGAGACACACACACACACACACACAACACACAGCACACAACACACACACACACACACACAACACACACACGCACACACACACACACATGAAAAGACACAAAACAACACTCCCAACACAAAAATATTGCCTCTGTAGCCATGGTTTTTAAATCATCCTTGCATCTGTATTACTTCCAACTCTCCAGGAGAGTTAAAAGATTAAGTTATTATTATTGTTATTAAAAGAATAAAGCTCAGTGGCACCCTTCAGGCTCTGAAGGAGAGGGACTGGTCCAGCACCGACTCTGGAATTCATTTAATATCCGTGTCAGAATGAATTCAATAGACGACTGAATATCCTGGTTTTTTCCTGTGTATAATGTGCCGACTCATAATTAGTTATAAAATAAAAGTGAAAGGATTTATTAATTAAGAGCTTTCTTCTGTTGATAAAAGGACTAACCTAAATAACGTTTTTTTATAATGTACTATAAGACTAACAGTCAGCCAGTCAGTCAGCCAGCCGGCAGGTCAGTCAGTCAGTCAGTCAGTGAGCTATACAGTCAGCCAGTCAGCCAGCCAGCCAGCCAGCCAGTCAGTCAGCCAGTCAGCCAGTCAGCCAGTCAGCCAGCCAGCCAGCCAGTCAGTCAGCCAGCCAGTCAGCCAGTCAGCCAGCCAGCCAGCCAGCCAGCCAGCCAGCCAGTCAGTCAGTCAGTCAGCCAGTCAGCCACAGGCCCACAGAGACTCTCTCGTAAACAGCCTCATTAACAGAGTAGTAAAGTGCTCGTTCTAACCCAGCCCACCCACCAGCACCTGTGGTGTGTGTGTGTGTGTGTGTGTGTGTGTGTGTGTGTGTCTGTGTGTGTGCACGTGTGGGTGGATGTGTGGGTGGATGTGTACGTATTAGCTTGCGTTTCTATACATAGACCTTGATGTCTGTGTCAACTTTGATGTCTCTGTCAAGCTGCATGAACCAGGCAACCCCCCCCCCCCCCCGCCACACACACACACACACACACACACACACACACACACACACACACACACACCACCCAAAGTGATCTTCTTTTGACTTGACCAGTTGAGAGTAGCCAGCCATGCAGGAGACCAACTCTCTGTCCCCCACACCCAAAGGTTAGGGCCGAAGTCAAAGTTCGAAGGGCAACGTTTCAATTAAGGCTTCTCTTTTTGGATTGTCAGGGTCAGAGTTTAAAGATGGCTGCTATCAGTTTTGCTTTTCAAACTAAAAGTGTCTTTCTCGTCCACACACATTCTGTGGAATTCATTACTTGGTGGTTGTGTGCCGGTTCTGAGTGTGCTTGATGTGCGTGTAGTCTATTCTGTCTGTTTCTGTGTTTTTTGTGAAGGAATGATTACGTTGTACAGAGTATATTCTATCTATCTCTGTGTTGCTTGTGAGGGGATGGTTACAGCATAGAGTCTATTCTATCTGTTTCTGTGCTGTTTGTGAAGGATGGTTACGTTGTACAGAGTCTATTCTGTTTGTTTCTGTGTTGTTTGTGAGGGGGGGATTACGTTGCACAGAGTCAATTCAATCTGTTTCTGTGTTGTTTGTGAGGGTATGATTACATTGTACAGAGTCTATTCTATCTGTTTCTGTGCTGTTTGTGAAGGGATGACTACGTTGTACAGAGTCTATTCTGTTTGTACAGTCAGTTGAATTGAAACTAGGCCAGTTGGTCTTTGGAATGACAATTACCATGGGGCAAGACTAGCCCTCCTCAAAGGCTGGAGGTGGGGGTGCCGGGGGCTCTGTGTGTGTGTGTGTGTGTGTGTGTGTGTGTGTGTGTGTGTGTGTGTGTGTGTGTGCTCTGTGTGTGTGTGTGTGTGTGCGTGTGTGTGCATGTGTGTGTGTGTGCTCTGTGTGTGTGTGTGTGTGTGTGTGGTGTGCGTGGTGTGTGAGTCGTGTGTGTGTCTGTGTGTCTTTTGTGTGTGTGCGTGTGTGTGTGTGTGTGTGTGTGTGTGTGTGTGTGTGTGCGTGCACGTGCATGTGTGTCGTGTGTGTGTGTGTGTGTTTCTCACTGAAAGGAGTGAGGCCGATTGATCCTTGCCAAGATGCTCCGGTCGTGCTCCAGCTTCCGATGCTTGTTAGCTCAGCCAAGCAGAGAAGCAGACGGTGAGCTGGGTGCAGGAGGAGGTGGGGGAGGTGGTGGAGGAGGTGGGGAAGGTGGAGGAGGAAGAGGAGGAGGAGGTGGGGGAGGTGGAGGAGGAGATGGAGGAGGTGGGGGAGATGGAGGAGGAGGAGGAGGAGATGGGGGAGATGGGGGAGGAGGAGGAGGCAGAGGAGGGGGGCATAAAGGGGTGGGCTGTTTTAGGAGCTACCTCCATCTTAAAGTTGATTTTTGGGAGGGGGGTCCTCTTTTGAAAAAACACAACTTAAGACCGAATAAAGGTAACAAGCTGGGACCACCTCCTCCTCCTCCTCCCCTCCTCCTTCTCCTCCTCTTCCTCCCCATCCTCCTTCTCCCCCTCCTCCTCCTCCTCCTCCCCCTCCTCCTCCTCCTTTCTCTTCTCTTCCGTGCTCCTTGCCAAGCCATCCCTTCTTTCTCTCCTTCTGGCGGGTGGGCAGGCGGATGGTGTGAGGTTGTCAGGCCAGCTCAGATTAAGGACATTGTTCGAGGTATTTACATCCGGCCCGACCACATTAAACAGAGATTAGGGCTCTGGGCTGCGCTGAGCTAAAGAGAGAAAAACACAGAGGCAGAGAAAGAGAAGGAGAACAGGATTTACAATCGGCATAGCTGTGTAATGGAGAGAGAGAAATGTGGTCTTTATGAGGGGCCGCGGAGGCTGGGGGGGGGGGGGGGGGGGGTTGTTCAAGCGGACTTCTCTCGGAACCTGTTTGAGGGTCATGTGATACAACAACGGTTGCCAGAGTGCTGTGTGTGTGTGTGTATGTGTGTGTGTGTGTGTGTGTGTGTGTGTGTGTGTGTGTGTGTGTGTGTGTGTGTGTGTGTGTGTGTGTGTGAATAACCACCTCACACTAGGCAGTAGAGACTCGGTAGCTTCCGTCACAGACAAACAGCCTGCCAGCTTCTAATGAAGTTATCAAGTCAGACACCTCACACACACACACACACACACACACATACATGCATTGTATTCAATAACAAACACACACACACACACACACACACACACACACACACACACATATACGTGCATCGTATTCAATAACAAACACACACACACACACACACACAAACACACACACACACACATCATATTCACTCTTAACCTCACACACACATACCTGCACCCCCCCCCCCCTCTCCCAAAAATTCCAAGTTCAAAGAGTAACAGTCAAGCTAATGATGCTTATCGTCATTATAAAGGAGAGGCCACTTGCAGGCCCCTTGTTTACGGCTGGTGGTTAGCAGCTAGCTGGCTCTCCTGATCTCTCTCTCCGAGCCACGGCCGCAAGGCAGCTTGATAAAGATGAATGCCTCTCTGTAGGGCCATCTGGAAGCCATCCCTTTACATGGAGCTTTGTTTTAAAAGGTATGTTTGGAACCCACTCTATAAAGTACCTGTTATGATTCTTCAGGCGAGGAGTGAAGGGAGAAAGACACATTTACTGGGGGTTGTAGTCTTTTAGACGTTCTGCAGCCTGCACACTGAGTTTAAGAGAGAGAGAGGAAGAGAGAGAGAGAGAGAGAGAGAGAGAGGGGTAGAGAGAGAGAGAGAGAGGTAGAGAGAGAGAGAGAGAGAGGGGGGGGGTAGAGAGAGAGAGGTAGAGAGAGAGAGGGGGGGGGGGAGAGAGAGAGAGAGAGAGGGGGGGGGGGATAGAGAGAGGGGGGGGGGGGTAGAGAGAGAGAGAGGCAGCTTCATACAAAGCAGCCCTGTGAGGGAACAAGAATACATTCTGTTGGTGAGCCTTTGTAAATCACCCACGGTAGGCGGTAGACAGGCAGGGTCATGAAAGCGCTGACTGAGAATAGGGGGGGACAGTTTGTCTGGTGGGGGGGGACATCTGATATGGCTGAAGGCTGGACTGGCGTTGGGAGTTGTTTAGAGATCTTAGCATGGAGGACAAGGAGGTGTGTACCGCTCCCGTCGAACGGAGCGTGAAACCATAGAGGAGTAGGAGGAGCTACAGGAGGAGGTACAAGAGGAGGTACAGGAGGAGGTACAGAAGGATCAGGAGGTACAGGAGGAGGTACAGAAGGATCAGGAGGTACAGGAGGAGGTACAGGAGGAGGAGAGCAGGAGGTGGTATTGAAGGAGGTACAGGAAGTACAGGAGGAGGTACAGGAGGATCAGGAGGTACAGAGGAGGTACGGGAAGAGCAGGAGGTACAGCAGGAGGTACAAAAGGAGGTACAGGAGGTACAGGAGGAGGTACAAGAGGATCAGGAGGTACAGGAGGAGGTACAGGAGGATCAGGAGGTACAGAGGAGGTACAGGAAGAGCAGGAGGTACAGAGGAGGTACAGCAGGAGGTACAAAAGGAGGTACAGGAGGAGATACAGGAGGAGCTCCAGAGGAGGCTCTGTTTGTCTGGGTGTTTACAGTGTCCCCTGGAGCACAACCAAATCAGTTAGTCTGGAATCAATCAATTAGTCTGGTATCAACAGTTAGTCTGGTATCAATCAATTAGTCTGGAATCAACAGTTAGTCTGGTATCAATTAGTTAGTCTGGTATCAATCAGTTAGTCTGGAATCAACAGTTAGTCTGGTATCAATCAATTAGTCTGGTATCAACAGTTAGTCTGGTATCAATCAATTAGTCTGGTATCAACAGTTAGTCTGGTATCAACCAATTAGTCTGGTATCAACAGTTAGTCTGGTATCAACAGTTAGTCTGGTATCAATCAATTAGTCTGGTATCAATCAGTTAGTCTGTTATCAACAGTTAGTCTGGTATCAACAGTCAGTCTGGTATCAACAGTCAGTCTGGTATCAACAGTTAGTCTGGTATCAGCAGTTAGTCTGGTATCAGCAGTCAGTCTGGTATCAGTAGTTAGTCTGGTATCAACAGTCAGTCTGGTATCAGCAGTTAGTCGGGTATCAACAGTCAGTCTGGTATCAGTAGTTAGTCTGGTATCAATCAGTTAGTCTGGTATCAGTAGTTAGTCTGGTATCAATCAGTTAGTCTGGTATCAACAGTCAGTCTGGTATCAACAGTCAGTCTGGTATCAACAGTTAGTCTGGTATCAATCAGTTAGTATGGTATCAATCAGTTAGTCTGGTATCAACAGTCAGTCTGGTATCAACAGTTAGTCTGGTATCAATCAGTTAGTCTGGTATCAATCAGTTAGTCTGGTATCAACAGTCAGTTTGTTAGGATCTATCTCTCTTTCTCAGTGTCTATATCTGTCTACTTCTCTCCTTCTTTTCTTCTCTCCATCCCTTTCTTCTCTCTCCTTCCGTCCCTCCCTCTATCGCTCTCCTTCCTCTCCCCTCCTCTCTCCTTCCCTTTCTCCCCTTCCTCTCCTCTCTCCTCCCTCTCTCTTTCCATCCCTCTGTCTGCCTTGCTCCCTGGCCCAGGCGTGTGAGAAGGCCAGACCACATAAAGACATCTTTTCATGCCCAGGCCCTAGCCGGCTGACCATGGAGACGTTTGCTGAGCATAAATAAACG
>CM030181.1:2451689-2469189 GCA_017639675.1 Aplochiton taeniatus | reverse complement strand
GTTGGTGGGAATAATCTCCTTCCTGTTATTATTTAATTTCTGCTAAGGTAGAGAAGGTCTCCATAGAGGCCGGCTATATGGCTGTTCCAGTGTGTGGCTAGGCACATTGGAGGTGGGTGAGGAGAGTAACAATAAAAGCTCCTGTCAGGAGTTTTTTTTTTCTCCTCTCGGTCTGAGTCGACGGTGGTGGTGGGGGGGGGGGGGGGGGCGACCATCTGGCCCTCGTTAGGGGGGAACCAGTGGAAGTGAACCGGAGCTTCAAGGTCACATCCAAAACAATTAGGAAGCCTTTTTATTTTTAAACAAACGTGACTACTGTGGGCCAATGTACAGGGATTCATCAGCCTAGGTGTGTACAAGGTGTGTGTTGTTTGTTTGTGTGTGTGCTTGTGTCTGCCAGAATTTATGTTTGTAATGTGTGTGTGTAGGTGTGTAGGTGTGTGTGTGTTTGTGTGTGTGTTCATAGTAGCACGACCGACCAATAGCAATAATAAGCCCCCCCTCCATTTGTAATGTCTGTGGAAATGTTTGGGTAACAACCCCCTGAGATCCGCTGGCCTAGGGAGAACTGTGGTCGTATTCATCGTTTTCTGAATGGCCACAGTCAATCTAAGAAAGGGGAGTGTGTGAGCGCGTGTGTGTGTGTGTGTGTGTGTTCTTGCTTGTTAGTGCACACATCTTCGTTTTCTGTGTTCAGCACTTCTTCTAAACAGGTAGTCGACTCTAAAGATGTAGGGTGTGTGTGTGTGTGTGTGTGTGTGTGTGTCAGTGTGTGTGTGTAAAGATGTTAAATCAGCGTTGTTTTTCTCATTTGTGTCCCCGCTGTAGATTCTCTGTCCTCTGGCGACGACGAAGACTACGACGAAGATTCGGACAATGCAGGTAATGGAAATGGTGCGTTCGTTTTATTTCTCCCTCTCCATTTTGTTTTCTCCCTCTCCATTTTGTTTCTTCCCTCTCCATTTTGTTTTCTCCCTCTCCATTTTGTTTTCTCCCTCTCCATTTTGTTTCCTCCCTCTCCATTTTGCACCTTTTGGAAAACAAACCAGCGTCTTGTTTGCTAATAGAAAACTAAACATTCAGAGAAAAACATCCACAGAGACCTTCATTCTCTTCCCTCGTTAGGTTCATATTCAAACACAATATTCCCCGCTCAAATGGCAGTTCAACCTGGATTCATCTCTTTATTAAGTATTGATTATTATTATTATTCAGAATCATATGCATGTGTTCTAATATCACCATAATATTAAAATAGCCGTCCTTTGGGATATGTTGAGACAGCAGCACTGATCCTGGCTGCCATCTCTGGGTTGTTCTGACGTTTAAAAAGTCACCCAGAGTTCAGCTCCACCGCTGGTGCTCCGGAGCTCACTGAACGCTGCTGGGTCTATCTACGGCGTGTTCAGTCAGCCCCCTGAGCGCCCCCCAAACGCACCACACACACACACACACACACACACACACACACACACCAGCGCGCTGTCTCTCTGTGTCGGCCTTTGAAGTAGCTTACTGATGTCAATAAAGATGGGAACAGTTAGACAGAGTGAGAAAGAGAGAGAAGGGGGGGGGGGGGGTGGCATAATTTGACAGGGAGGGTAAGATAAAGAAAGAGAGAGAGATGGAGAGAGAGAGAGGGAGCAGAGTTTGACAGGGAGAGTAAAATAAAGAAAAAGAAAGAGAGATGGAGAGGGAGCAGAGTTAGACAAAGGAGGGTAATATAAAGAGAGAGAGAGAGAGAGAAAGAGAGAGGGAGAGAGGAAAACAGGAAGGGAGAACGAGATGGAGAGAGACAGAGAGAGAGAGAAAACGTAGAGAAAGACAGGGGGAGTTAATCTCTGGAGGTAAGCCTACCAAATAGCATGCGTGGCTCAGATGTCCTACACCCAAAGAAAGGGGGATTAGTCCAGCAATGCTAAGCCCCTCGACTGCTTAATGGACGCTAATCCTGCTAATTAGCCTACTACGCGACTTGGCCCTGGTGACAGCCGCACGCAGCCACTGGGAGACCCGGGAGAGAGAGAGAGAGAGAGACAGAGAGAGAGAGAGAGAGAGAGAGAGAGAGAGAGAGAGAGAGAGAGAGAGAGAGAGAGAGAGACAGAGAGAGAGAGAGAGAGAGAGAGACAGAGAGAGAGAGAGATAGACTGAGAGAGAGAGAGAGAGACTGAGAGAGAGAGAGAGAGAGAGAGAGGAGGACGATGTGTGAGAGAGAGAGTACAAAGCTGGATTTGAAAAAAAAAAAACTATTGGGGGAAATGCAACAAAGGAAACATTAGAATAATGTGGGTCAACCAGCATCAGAATATCATGGACACAAAACCAGAGAACACGTTTTGAGATAAGAGAGAGACGAAAGAGAAAGAGGGGGGGGGGGGGCAACCTCAGGGACAAGTCATTAAAAAGGGGAAGAAAGGAAGGAATGTGCGAGAGAGAGAAAGAGAGAGAGAGAGAGAGAGAGAGAGAGAGAGAGAGAGAGAGAGAGAGAGAGAGAGAGAGAGAGAGAGAGAGAGAGAGAGAGAGAGAGAGAGAGAGAGAGATGGTTGTGTGGTTGGTGCACTTGCTAGTTAGTCAGCGTGGAATGAATAAGACACAGCGTAGGATGAATAAGACACATAGGGACGAGAGAGAGAGAGAGAGAGAGAGAGAGAGAGAGAGAGAGAGACAGAGAGAGAGAGAGAGAGAGAGAGAGAGAGAGAGAGAGAGAGAGAGAGAGATGGTTGTGTGGTTGGTGCACTTGCTAGTTAGTCAGCGTGGAATGAATAAGACACAGCGTGGGATGAATAAGACACATAGGGACGAGAGAGAGAGAGAGAGAGAGAGAGAGAGAGAGAGAGAGAGATAACTGAACTGAAGTGAACTGATCCAGTCTGGCCAGGCTCGTCTCCTTTAGATGTGAGTGGTCGTGTGAACGCTAAGAAAGAGAAAGGAAGCTAAACCTGGCTGGCTGGGCAAGGTTTTTGAACAGTGGTCTGGAGACAAGCCACGTGAGGCTCGAGATCCACTGGGACACTCATAATTATGAATTTAGTTCTTAAAACAAAACAAAAATAGATAGGATCTGCCAGATTTCAGCCGGGCGGAGATTTACGTGAGTTGCAACTGTGTCTACCTGATCCGGGAAGTCCATGTGTGATTGATGACGGTAGAGCTCCTGAAACGTTTTACTTCTGCCAACAAAGTTTCAGATTACCAAAAGATAAAACAGATTTATGTCCCTGTCTTAAGATTAGTTCTATATTCATGTAACAAGATGCTTTTGCCAGTGGAGATAGGAACAAGGAGGAGATTTTTTGGGAGAATAGAGCATTAACCTATCCAACCAACCAACCAGCCAGCCAGCCAGCCAGCCAACCAGCCAGCCAGCCAGCCAACCAGCCAGCCAGCCAACAAGACATAGACAACCAGACAGACAACCAGCCAGCCACCCAGCAAGCCAGCCAGCCAACCAGTCAGCCAGCCAGCCACCCAGCCAGTTAGCCTTCCACCCAGCAAGCCAGCCAGCCAGCCACCCAGCAAGACAGATAGACAGCAAGCCACCCAGCCATACAGACAAACAGACAGCCAGTGGGCTACCCAAACAGCTAGCCACCACGCTAGCCAAACAGCTTGCCCCCACGCTAGCCAAACAGCTAGCCACCACGCTAGCCAAACAGCTAGCCACCACGCTAGCCAAACAGCTAGCCACCACGCTAGCCAAACAGCTACAGCCCCCACGCTAGCCAAACAGCTAGCCCCCACGCTAGCCAAACAGCTAGCCAAACAGCTTGCCCCCACGCTAGCCAAACAGCTAGCCCCCACGCTAGCCAAACAGCTACAGCCCCCACGCTAGCCAAACAGCTAGCCCCCACGCTAGCCAAACAGCTACAGCCCCCACGCTAGCCAAACAGCTAGCCCCCACGCTAGCCAAACAGCTACAGCCCCCACGCTAGCCAAGCCTCCTGATACATCCATCCATTCACAGCCTGCACAGTGCGTGTTGTAGCTGTTAGAGCCCAGCCATGCTAACGGCCTGTGATCTGTGCTTCCTGCGCTATGCAGACGGTTGTTTACCCGGGCAGTGAAGCGAGGAGGCAGGGGGCTAACTGGCTGGTTGCTGGAACGCACGACCAGCCACGCTATGTGCCGCGCCACGCCGCCGCCGTTTGACCCGGGACCCCCACCCCCAGCCCCTCTGTTTACCCAGCGTCCCCAAAGACCCTCGCCGAGGCCAAGCGCGCCTTCAAAGAGCCCAGTGTAATCTGTAATGAAATCTGTTAGTGTGCTCGCAGGCGTCAGCAAGGGCAAATTACACCATTACACAATTACCTCCCTTCCCACGTGTAGGGGAAGGGGGGGGCCGGGGGGGGGGGGGGGGGGGTTCAGAGGGTCGGCTAGTGAGGCAGCTAGTGATGGAGGGAGCTGGGGGCGTTTGTCCGCGCGTGTCCATGTGTAGAGGAACGCAGGATGGGGGGCGGGGGGGTTGTGGAGGGAGGGTGTGTGTGTGTGTGTGTGTGTGTGTGTGTGTGTGTGTGTGTGTGTGTGTGTGTGTGTGGAGGGGGGGGGGTCAGGGGGTCGGTTGGTGATGGAGGGAGCAGCGGGGAGCGTTCGGCAGCTAATTTCCCCCAGTAAGTGGACCTGATAGAGAGCGGCCTGTCACGCTCCCCTGACCAGGAACACACTGGTCCCTTCGGAGTAAAACTAAGCTGTTGATACACACGCCAGTGTGTGTGTGTGTGTGTTGGCGTGTGTGTGTGTCTGAGTGTGTCATAAATGGTTTCACTGTATTAGCCTGTGTGTGTTTTTGAGTGTGTGCGCATGTGTGTGTGTGTGCGCGTGTGTGTGTGTGTGTATTTACACATTTGGGGCCGTGAGCGAGACTCTAATTGACTCCCCCCACTTGGTCTCGAGCGATAATTACCCACAGGCGCCTTCTCTAACCTGAGCAGCACATCAACCCTCGCAACACAACCCAAGATATCAAAACACACACGAAATTAGACACCGATTGACCGGGAGACTCTTCTAGAACAACTCTTTGGAAACCGCTCAGAACAGCTCGACCGGAGTGAACTCCAGATAGCCAAACATGCTCGGAGGATCATTTATAGTAGCGCTGCCTTCTGTATTATGATCTGAAAGATTGCCCGGGTCCCCAGGGCAGCTATTTCGTGCTAGTCTTGAAAACATGTTTTGGGGAGGAACGTGCTCTCCGTAGTGTACCATGTCCCTGACATTAATCTCACCCCAATCCCCTGTAGCCTCGCCTCGTCAGGGCCGTCCTGTGGATGTTGGCCGTTGGCCTTTAGAGAGAGAGCTGGCTAATCTCCCCCTCCAGTCCCGGTGGAGAGAGAGGGGGGCGGGGGGGGGGGGGGGGGTGCCTGGTTCCACGTACCCCCCCAAACCCCCATACCAGCCCGCCACAGAGGAAATGCCTCTCCACCAATTAGATATGGCATTACTGAGCAGCGTGGTCCGCATAAAGCAGGCCTCTGTATGTCCTCAGCCAATGAGAGAGCTCCTCTGTGTCTCCTTAGCCAATGAGAGGTGCTCCACACCATGCATCCTCTGACAACTAGCGTCTATTTCTGGGCCGGTCCCAAAACTGTCTAATGGCCGGCCAATCATAACTTGGCATTCCCAGATCAAGATAGAGCGGGACCACCCGTTCGGAAAGTGTTTGTGTGTGTGTGTCCGTGTGTGTATATGTGGATCTAAGCGTGTGTGTGTGTGTGTGTGTGCGTGTGTGTGTGTTTGTTTGAGTGAAGTGCTGTTGGCTGAAGTGTGAAGCCAAGAACACAATGTGTTTAGGCTCCTGGAGAGTTTGTCTGGAGACACACGGTGTGTCATTCCAAACAGAGAGAGGTAGACAGAGACTGAGTGAGAGAAAGAGAGGGAAAAAGAATGGTAGAGAGAGACGGATAAGGAGATATAGAGAGAGAAAGATAGACAGAGAGAAAGAGAAGGAGAGAGGAGAGGAGAGGGAGACACACTGTGAAATTGACAATCAGAGGTGGGACAGAGAGAGAGAAGGAGAGGCAGCGAGAGAGAGAGAGAGAGAGAGAGAGAGAGAGAGAGAGAGAGAGAAAAGGAGAGGCAGAGACAGAGAAGAAGAGGCAGAGAGAGAGAGAGAGAGAGAGAGAGAGAGGGAGAGGGAGAGAAGGAGAGGGAGAGAGAGAGAGAGAGAGAGAGAGAGAGAGAGAGAGAGGGGGGGGAGAGAGAGAAGGAGAGGCAGAGAGAGAGAGAGAGAGAGAGAAGAGACAGAGAGAGAGAGAGAGGGAGAGGGAGAGGGAGAGCGAGGGAGAGAGAGAGAGAGGGAAATTGAGAAACGGAGTGGGGACAGAGAAGGAGACAGTGGAAAAGAGGGGGATGGGTAATCGAGATTTCCCTTTTAAGGTGGCAGTGCAGTGTCTCTCTATGGAGTGTGTGTGTGTGTCAGCTGGTTTCTCTTAGGGCAGGCAGCAGCAGTGAATGCCTTAAGCCTGTAACTGGTCCATCACAGACTCTGCTAATGTGCTCCGGCTTGCAGTCCAAAGCCAACAGCTGTTCAAGAAACAGGAAAAAACCACAACAACTTTTAAAGGATGCCTGTCCTCAAAGTAGCCGTGCATTCACCTTTAAGGGTGCGAACATGAGGGCCTCTAAGGTCTCCTGTCCCCCTGTTGTTCTGTTCCGCTTCACACACACACACACACACACACACGCACACTCACACACACAGCCATTGATATGATAATTAGGTCTCCAGCATTTCTATCGTAAGAGAGACATCCCATGACAGGCTAGCCACCTTCCAGCTTTTGTCACAGACGCGCCTGCACACACACACACACACACACACAGACAGACACACACACACACACACACACACACACACACAGACACACACACATACACACGATACATAGACACATACACACATAGACACACACACACACACACACACACATAAACGTGTGTAAAGAGAGAGAGAGAGGGGAGCTGTGTCACGCATCAGTGCTTCCTCCCCCCCCCCCCCCCCCCACCTCCACAGTCCAACAGAGAGAACAAAAGCCCCCTCAGTGAGTCCAGCCGTGGCCCTGCACACTGCTCTCTACCATTGTCCCCCTGTTCTCCATACACCTCAATAAATCGCCCTGACACTCGACCAGCTTCTTGTCAAAGGGAATCTTACAGTAGCGCGCTCAGACCCACGGGGGAAGCCTGGGAGTGAAATGGATGTGATGTAGGAGCGGTAACACATTGTTTTGGGCCCGGGACATCTCAGGTAGTTAAGTGTTCCGTTGGCACCTGTCAAACTGTGTTTACCCCCGTTTAACGGTTTTCAGGATTCACAGTGAGCGTCAGCTTGCTTTATTTTACATCAGTGCTTTTTTGACACTGTTTAGTCCGAGGAACCAAACTGTCCTGCACTCGTCTACATTTTCTCTGCCTCTTGTTCTTGCAAAACATTCCGCTTGAAAAAAAATGAAGGGACTGCGCTTCAAAACTAGCCATCCTTTTCTTAATGAATGAATGTGCTCTGTGGTAAGGTGTAGTTAATTAATTTAGACAGCATGCAGGTTAAGTATAAATGTACAATATTAAAAGATAAGTAATGAAAAATATTATAGTTTAATAACATCAACTAAATGAGTCTCTAAACTAAATTGTTTGTCTACTTCCTGCTAACAGAGGCTCCCTATTGGACGAGACCAGACCGCATGGAAAAGAAACTGCTGGCTATCCCAGCAGCCAACACGGTCAAGTTCCGCTGCGCTGCCGCTGGCAACCCCACGCCCTCCATCCATTGGCTGAAGAACGGCAAGGAGTTTAAGGGCGAGCAGAGAATGGGCGGGATCAAGGTAGGTCAAAGTTACCCGTTTTTTAAAAGATAAAGATACATACATTAACAGAAAATGTATTTGAATGATATTTTATTACTTTTTTTCTTACTGGTTTAACCGGACATGGTTCGAATCTTTGAAAGAGCATTCAGAAGGCACTGGAGGAAAGTAGACTGTTCCTTCACTGGCCAGGTTAAACTAAAACTAAAATACTAGTAAAAAAAAACTAGAAATATATTTATATATATATATATATATATATATATATATATATATATATATATATATATATATATATATATATATATATATATATTTATATATATATATATGAATGAACATATTCTTCTAGGTTTTTGTATGAGCCTTTTTGTGGGGCCTTAGCCTAGAAGCCATTAAAGGGTTAAAGGTAATGAGAGCCCTCAGCTATTAACAGTTTATATCTCCCACATCTGCTCCCAGCAGACCAGCGGCCAGTTGTCCTCTCGTCTCCGTCCCCACGCTCTACTCGCTCCACACCTGTCATCTCTGGTGCTGCTACACCCCCCCCCCCCTCCTAACCCCCCCACCCCCGGGCACCCCAACCCCCCCCCCCCCACCCCCCTCCAAGCCCCACCGAGGTCACAACTCCCAGCTACGGGGATCAGGCCCGAGGGACAGACAGAGAGGCAGGCCGACAGATAGATAGACAGGGAGACAGGCAGACAGGCAGAGAAACAGGCATGCAGAGAGACAGGGAGACAGACATGCAGGCAGGTAGGCAGGCAGGCAAAGATGCAGACAGACAGACAGACAGACAGACAGACAGACAGACAGACAGACAGACAGACAGACAGACAGACAGACAGACAGACAGACAGACAGACAGACAGACACAGACACACAGACACACAGACATGCAGACTCTTAGAGCTGTTTTCATGCATGGAGGTTGACTTGTGATAACACAGGTACTGCGTTGTGTTTTTAGTAAAGCCACAAACAAATCCTTAATTGTCTTGTTGGAGCTCTGCAGCGTAAAGTGGCTCTGAGGCCATTCTGTGACAACCTTAAAGGACTCTGCACCATACTGCTATCTAAGCAACACAATCCTCTGCAGGGCAAGGATGATAGAGGTTGAATAATTAAGACGGCCATTTGCCGCTCTTGATTAAGGCGTCCTCTGTCATCTCGTTAGTGTTAATTATTTTTAATTAATTAACAGTCACAGTCTAACACGACCAATTCGTGACGACCCTCTTCAGAGCTTCTTGAGGCAATTTGTGGAAAACACACTCACGAACACACAGACACACACACACACACGCACGCACGCACGCACGCACGCACGCACGCACGCACGCACGCACGCACACACACACACACACACACACACACACACACACACACAACAAGGGCATACCCTCTTGTCCCTTGGCTGTGCTCCCACTGACTATGAGAGATATTCCTGTGGGGTAACCTCTACCACCCAATCATAGTTCATGCCAAGGGGGTCTGCCCTTTGACCTTTGACAGGAGCCAAGCTCTATGAGAGGAGGGCAGGGGGGGTCAGAGCCGTAGATAGACCCTAGGGGGCCTGAGTGTCACCGAACCCCCCTAATCTGGTCAGAGAACCCCCCCGTCACCTCCCTCCATACAGCTGTCTGAGATGGGTTCATTAGACGAGGGGGGGGGGGGGGGACAAGGGCGTGTGACAGGCTGACAATGGCCCGTCCAGAGTCTCAACCTCCATCCCTCTCTAGCAGGCCTAGGGTCGTATCTAAGGTCTCTACCTCCACCCCTGTCTGTCTGCTACCAGGGCTGTGGGGGAGGCAGCAGGCAGACAGGCAGCAGGCAGACAGGCAGCAGGCAGACAGGCAGCTCGGGGTCGGGGGTGAGGGGGTAGGGGGGATGTCTCCATCAGGCCCAGTCATACGTGTTCAAATGTGCCCCCACTGAGGTGACGAGATCATTCCCTTTTTGACAGCCGTGATAATTTCAGCTGAATGTGAACCCTCGCCTTGGAAGATGATGGATGAAGGGGATTGTGGGAGTTGATGTTCTTGATGTATCTCTTGACGTGCAGCTTAGGTGAATGTATGTCTCTGTGTCTCTCTGTTTGTGTATGTGTCGTGAGTGTGTGTGTGTGTGTGTGTGTGTGTGTGTGTGAGATTCCTTGTGCATGTGTAGGTGTCTGTGTGTGTGTGTGTGTGTGTGTGTCTGTGTGTCTGTGTGTCTGTGTGTGTGTGTGTGTGTGTGCGCTCCCTCATATATTGCTAAGTGTGTGTGTGTGCTCCCTGATGTATGTGCAGTGCACGTGCAGTGATCGCTGTTGCTTCTTTCATCCATTTTTCTTAATATTCTGTGACGCTGTCGCTCTGTTAAGTGGTTCTGTGTATGGGTTGGGGTGTGAAGGTGGTGGTATTAAGCGCCATTAAGAGCCTGTCCCCTGTTTACCTGAGCAGAGGGGGCTGTCCCCCGTTTACCTGAGCAGAGGGGGAAGTCACCTTTTGGTGCTGAGGAGGGGAAAGTGGTTTGCTGTTAAGGATCAAAGCTTGTCCCCTCTTAATATGACATTATAGTTATCATCTATATAGTATATATAATATATAGATATATCCATACTGTATGTTATATATTATATTATCTTAACTGCATATTTTTCTTGAGTGGTCTGCATGGCCATAAGTATTAGAGTTTTTGTAACTATATACTGTATGTATTTGATGAGTTTGAAAAAGGGAGATTTTTAATGCCAATCGGTTGTGGTTGAAGTGATTAATTTCATAACGATTTAAAGGTTGAATAAAAAAATGCAACTGAAAACATATCAAAGTGTTTGTGGTTGAGTCGTCAAGCGTCGTCCCCGACAACAGCAGCGCACTGAGCCCCTCTCCTAACCTTAAACGTGGAAGGGGGCGGGGCTTCTGGGGTCAGAGGTCGACTCTTCTATTGAGTCATCAACTGGAGTTGGGGGATGGATGGGCGTGTGAGGAACCCCATTTAGACGCAGATCCTCTGGCTGTGAAAGTCAAAGCTGCTGTTGTGCCACCACATAGAGAGCAATGAGCCTATTGTGTCCATGTTAAACTGCTGCAGCACAAAGGTAGAGAGGCAACGGTGACAAAGTAATTATTGTGTGTGTGTGTGTGTGTGTTTTTGTGTGTGTGTGTGTGTTTTTAGTTTCATTCCATCACTGTGGTGGTGTATGTGTGTCTTCATGTTTTGACATTTTGCCAAAGTGCAAGCTTTTAAGACCTGCTACAAACTTGTTAGGTTTTAAGACTTTAAGCACTTGAAATCTGTTCGCTTTTTCCGTGTGGGTTTAAACACAGCTTCATTGTAAGTCTCAGAAGGATTTGTTTTACATTCTACACCGTAACCAGGGTTATTTAGGGAATGTTTTGGTTTCCACTTAATGCTTTGATTCATGTTTTTTCTTCTTCCGTAGTTTCACCTCAAATCTGTAAATAACAAAATGTGTTAAAATGAATTCATTACCATTTTCATCGGTTAGAAGCTGGTGCGGTCTTTTGAAGTTTTGAGGGCGAACCAAAATGCCAGCGTTTTATTTTTTATTTTTACGTGATTCAGTGGCTTGCGAAGCTCAGAGCCAGTCTGTGGAACAACAAAGTCAGAGCGGCGGCCATTTTAATGGCCAGTCAGTCCTTAGGGGTGGCTCATATCTGTCTCCCCCTCTCTCTGTGGGTCAAATTAGACGGTAGCAGAGCGCTGGGCTGCGCGCCGCTCAGACAGCGTCATAAATTCTGGTAACTGGCCTCTCGCTGGTTGTGACAGCTCCTATTTTGTGGAGTGAAGATGGAGGACCGGTTCTATATAAAGAGAGAACCAACTTCCTGTCTTTTTTTTGGAGGGGGGGTGGGGGTGGGGGGGTGGGTGGCTCGTCCTTAAAGAAAGTAGACTTCTTTCATTCTGCGGTGCTCTATTTGCCTGCCTTCCAACCCCCCCCCCCCCCACCCCCCCCCTGTCCGTCCTGAGCCCCCCCCCCCCCCCGTCCTCCTCGCCCAAGCTATCTAAGAGCTTAATGCCTCCTATGATTCTAAAGTAAGCTGCTTAATCACTTAATTCTGTTGGAATCTGTGGCGATTGGCCTGGATGGGATTTTCACGTTATGTGTGCTAAAGCTGTTCAGTCTGACATGGTTCAGTGGGAGTTGGCTAGTATATACTTATATACGTATACGGCTATATATACTGAGTTAGAGTTATATGTAGAGAGTTATATATTTATATTGAATTTATATAATAACAAGTGCAACGAGTCTTGCTACAGAAAAAGATAAAAGAGGAAAAAAGAAAGCAAAATGTTATCTCCGCTGTCTTTCCTCTTCCTTTAGTCCTTTGAAGGCTTGCAGCGCTGGTGATGAAGTAAAACATTATCCAGAGCGAAACGGTTTACCAACTCCTTAATAGACAAGAGATGTAACTGGCTTCTGGAAAAATAGTAGGAGCTCGAAATGAAAAAAGAGCCTGAATACAGATTGGTTTGTGTTCATTTTCCACTGCGAGCGCATTAGCAGAGGGCAGCATGGCCTCCACACTCTGCCTCAGTGTGAGCGCTCTTTGACTGCAGCTTAATGGGCTGTGCAGGGGGTTGCCAGGGGACACGGGTTGGGGGGATGGAGACAGGGGAGGGACAGGACAGGGGGAGGCAGGGGTTTGCAGGGGGAGGCTGGGGGTACAGGGGGGAGGCAGGGAGAGACAGGTTGGCAGGGGGGAGGCAGGGGGGAGGCAGGGGTTGATGAGAGGGTAAGGCAGCAGTGTGCCAGCTTTCTGGGGCATAGGCTGGGCCTGGTCTCTGTTACCATGTCGACGTAAAGAAGAAGAAACAACACAGAGACATAATATTTACACTGTTACATTATGTTCCACTCAGGGCCTCCAAGTTAGTGAGAAATAAGGTTTAGACAGAGGGAGAAGAAGAGAGAGAGAGAGAGAGAAAGAGAGAGAGAGGAAGAGAGAGAGAGAAAGAGAGAGAGGGAGGGAGAGAGAGAGAAAGAGAGAGAGAGAGAAAGAGGGAGAGAGAGACAGAGAGAGAGAGACACACACACACACACAGCGAGAAAGTGAGTGTGTGCATTGTTTTCTGACAGTGCCACGTGTGTGTGTGTGTGTGTGTGTGTGTGTGTGTGTGTCTGTGCGAATGACTGGTCATTTGACCCGGGGGGGGGGGGGTGTAAACGTTTTGGTGAAAACAGAATCTAACTCTTTGTCTGAATATTTCCCAGAAGCAGCAGGTGATGTTAGCTATTCCTTCCTCAAAGGCCTTGTTGACATCACTTACTCCCCATGGGAGAATCTGACCTTAACCTCACTCTACGACTGTGAGAAATAGCTCACAGACAACGTAGATACAGGAGTGCATAGAACAAACACACTCCCATCTAGCATGGAGTTTTAACTAAAGGGTTGCTTAAACTGATATAAAAACTAATATGCCTTCTCCTCCTCCTCTTCCTTCTCCTCCTCCTCATCCTCTTCCTTCACCTCTCACTTTTCTCCTTCTCCTCCTCTTTCTCCTCCTCCTTCTCTGTCTCTTCTTCCTCCTCCTCCTCTTCCTCCTCCTCCTCTTCCTTCTCCTTCTCTTCCTCCTTCTCCTTCTCTTTCTCCTCCTCCTTCTCTGTCTCTTCTTCCTCCTCCTCCTCTTCCTCCTCCTCTTCGTCATCCTCTTCCTTCTTCTCTTCCTCCTTCTTCTCTTTCTCCCTCTCTTCCTCCTTCTTCTCCTCTTCCTCCTTCTCCTCTTTCTCCTCCTCCTCCTCCTTCTTATTCGTCTCTTCCTCACCCTTCTCTCCTCCTTCCCCTCCTCCTCCTCTTCCTCCTCCTCCTCCTCCATCTTGCAGCTGAGACACCAGCAGTGGAGTCTGGTGATGGAGAGCGCTGTACCATCCGACAGAGGCAACTACACGTGTGTGGTTCAGAACAAATATGGAACCATCACACACACCTACCAGCTGGATGTGCTTGGTGAGCAGAGACCTGCACATTCATTCTGTCATACTTGACTTAGAAGGCTTCACTGTTACTTGAAGAAATTTGAATTGGTTATTATAATATATGATATCATATAATGTTATTATTTAAAATAAAATTGTAGAAGACAAAGTGTTGTGCTGACGCTTCATGTCCCTGCCTCCTTCCCTGGCTGGTCCAATCAGAGCGCTCCCCTCACAGGCCCATCCTCCAGGCGGGCCTGCCAGCCAATCAGACGGTGGTGTTGGGTAGCGACGTAGAGTTCCATTGTAAAGTGTACAGTGATGCCCAGCCCCACATTCAGTGGTTGAAACACATCGAGGTGAACGGCAGTCGCTATGGGGCCGACGGAGTTCCATACGTCAACATTCTGAAGGTGAGTCTGAGGTCAAAAACAAAATGGCGGACTCTCTCCAAGCTCGGATCCATGTTTAGCTGTTAGTGTTTTAAGTGCAAATAGCATCTTGTCATAACCATTTACTTTGTTTAACAGAGACGTCAGTTACACGCTGTAGTGTTGGGGGACATGTTTATTTTTAAGATTTGGTTCACAAGAAATAGTTTCACCTAAATTAGTCAGGAAAAGTGAAGTGTACCAAAACTAACCTGTTGGCGCCCTCATTCAACCAGAGCCAGAGATTTCCTGGGTTTGAATCTTTCATTTAAGTTGATAAAAGATTCCTGACGTCTGCCTGTGTGCAGCAGAACACTGGAGGTGCTTTGGGCAGTCGGTTGTCCTGGAATGGAACACTCTACAAAGCCAAGCATTTCCCACAGGGACAACACCCATAGCTAGTCACCAGAGTCCAAACCACACTCATCAAAAAAAAAAAAAAGAATACATGAAGGTCTCGCTCCTCTTCATTTGGATTTCTTCATTTGGACGAAGTTGTTTTTTTGTGAAGCGAGGGAACTAAAACAAACATCTGGTTTGGAGTAAGTTAACTGCTGTGGTGGCGTCATGCAGAAAGAGAGAGAGACAGAGACAGAGACAGAGACAGAGACAGAGAGACAGAGAGAGAGAGAGAGAGAGAGAGAGAGAGAGAGAGAGAGAGAGAGAGAGAGAGAGAGAGAGAGAGACAAAGAGAGAGAGAGAGAGAGAGAGAGAGAGAGACAGGCCCTTCTAACCGACTGGCTCAGATTCATTCCCTTCAGATGTGCTGCGTCGCACAGTTTGATGGAGGAGGGAGGGAAGGAGGGAGGGACCGGGGGTTGGGTGGGGGATGGGGGGTGGGGGGGGGGCACGACGAAAGAGAGGGAATGAGGAAAAGAGGGAAAGAGGCAACCCCAAAAAGCCACGGTGGAAAAAATGAGCGGATGAAAACAGCGAAGGGCAGAGTCAGCAGCACAGAGAGAAAGAGAGGGAGGGAAAGAGAGAGAGAAAGAAGGAGAGAGAGAGAGAGAGAGAGAGAGGGAGGGAAAGAGGCAGCGAAAGAAGGAGAGAGACAGAGAGAATTTGAATTTAAAAAGCACTTCATTGCACGCTGCAGCAGCACTTCCTTTGCACAAAGACTAGCTCGCCACTCTAACTAGCCAAACAAACGAATTACAAAAAGCCTCTGTGCAGAAACTCTCAAAGAACACAAGTCACTGGGCAACCAAGAAAAAAAAAACAGAGCAAGAAACACACTGAGAGACAGAGGGAGAAACCAAAGAAGGAAAAGAAAGACAGATCTTCAAACATTATCAATGAACTTCAATCATTCTGCACAGAACATAAAACATTCCCACTCCCCCACATCTCAGCACGGGTTTTCATCCCCCCACCAGTCTGTAATATTCATATTCGCTCCTGAGATGGGCAGCCAACATGCCCCCTCCTCATCTGGACAAGATCCACTGACCCCTGCCCCAGCAGACAGTTTTTTCTAGTTTTCCATGCGGCCAACTTGGCTACCCCAGACAGATAGTTGAACATGACCAGCGTGGCCTTTTTTGCACTATACTTGGGCCCATAAATAAACAGAGAGAGAAAGAGAAAGAGACACACACACACACACACAAAGAGAGAGAGAGAGAGACAGAGAGAGAGAAAGTGGAGAAAGACAGAGAGAGACAGAGAGAGAGAGAAAGGGAGAGAGAGAGAGAAACCACTGGGTGCCCAGACCGCGGCTCCCCGCTCTATTTTCAACTCCCCCATAATTGAAACAGTATTTACTGGGATCTGGGATATATGCACTCGGCTAGGCTTTTTATTTGATTTTTTCGTCCCACCACAGTTCATCTCATGTGTGGCATAGAAGCTCTCAAAGGCGGGGGGGGGGGGGGGGAGGGGGGTAGTGGAACGAAATATCACAGGATGTTTTTAAAGAAATGAAATGGCATCTGAATAGCTTAGTCTTAACCCTTTATGTGAACAGCCTAGAACGTCTGGCCATGCTTTAATTAATGTTTTTAATTAAGTAACCATGACGCATGGAGTGTTGTTTTATTGCTTATGTACCGTAGATTATTGAATTATTCATCAGTGCATTCTCAGTCTGGTGCAATGTGTTTATGGGTGTTCACTTTTTGTTTATACTGTGTGTGTTCTTGAGTGAATAATTAATCTCGCCTTTGATCCTCAAATGTGTAGCACGCCTTACTGTGCCTTTTCATACCCCCCTTTTGCAGAACTTTGTCAGTAAGCGAACTGAATCCTTTACTAAATTGATCCTGCGCAATGTGACTGAGAGAGATGCGGGGAAATACTGGTGTCGAGCATCCAATTTTGTTGGCAAGTCAGAAAACGGTTTCTGGCTTAAGATAAGACCAGGTAAAAAGAAAACCCCCCTCCACAGTGTTGTAGTCCCACCGTCCAGCCTGCTCCTTTCTCCTGTGGGTGGAACGAGCCTGCTGTCTCTCCTGGCTCTGCTTCTCTCTGGGGTGTGGGACTGACTGACTGACTGACTGGCTGGCTGGCTGGTTAGTTGACTGGCTGACTGACTGGCTGGCTGGCTAGCTGGCTGACTGGCTGGTTGGCTGACTGGCTGGTTGACTGGCTGGCTGGCTGGCTGGTTAGTTGACTGGCTGGCTGGCTGGTTGGCTGACTGGCTGGTTGACTGGCTGGCTGGCTGGCTGGTTGGCTGGTTGACTGGCTGGCTGGCTGGCTGGTTGACTGGCTGGCTGGCTGGCTGGTTGACTGGCTGGTTGACTGGCTGGTTGACTGGCTGGCTGGCTGGCTCAGAGGGAAAGGGCTACTCAGTGGTTGTGTCTGAGCAGAGTAAACTCCTGGCTACACGTTCTGTTTGTTCGCTTGTCTCCTCCATTTACTGCTGCCTCTCCCCTCACCCATCGATAAAAACACAATATCACGCCCACTCTTAATTACGGCAAGGACTTCAAAGGAATGCCCTCTCCCTGCCTCACACACACACACACACACGACATAAAACCACACATTACTATACACAACAAAACATCCACGCTTGCACTCACACACACATTAAGGCTCAAATATCCAAACCACACACACACAGCGGTATTGATTTCCCTGAGAGTGCATTTCTTCAGGCGTATTATTGTTCTTTTTATATGAGCATGCGGCGAGACTCTTTGATGTATTGCTGTGACTGGGTGTCACTGTTCATTACAGAGACCAGGCAACAAGAAAGTGACGCTGGTGACGCACCCCCCCCCCCGCCCTCCCTCCCTACCCCTCCCCTTCCTCCCTCCCTCCCCCCTGCTTCCCTCTCTCTTTTCTCCATCCCTCCCTCCCTACCCCCCCTTCCCTCCCTCCTCTCCCCT
>CM030181.1:2386689-2446689 GCA_017639675.1 Aplochiton taeniatus | reverse complement strand
CTAAACTGTTTGTAAATGTTGTCTTTTCAGACTGACGTTGGGCAAGCCGCTGGGGGAAGGATGCTTCGGTCAGGTGGTCATGGCCGAAGCCATCGGCATTGACAAAGACAAACCCAACAAGCCACTCACTGTTGCTGCCAAAATGCTGAAAGGTTTGTGTGAGTACAACCAGGAAGTTCATTAACACGTTACCATGGCCACGGCCCGCATGTTCAATGACCTTATTAGTAAAAGGAAAGTCAACTGACTGGAAAAACACTGGAGGAATAATCTTCTTCTCTGGTCTCTTTCTTTCCCTGTCTTTCCCTCTCTATCTTTCTGTCTCTTTCTCTCCTTCCCTACTCTCCCTCTCTATCTTTCTGTCTCTTTCTCTCTTTCCCTGTCTCTCTCTCTATCTTTTCTTTTCTCCCTCTCTTTCTTTCCCCCTCTCTTTCTCTCTTTTGCTCCTCCCCCCTCTTTCTCTCCTCGACCCTCTTTCCCTCCTTCTCTGAATGCTACAGATGATGCCACAGACAAAGATCTGTCAGACCTGGTGTCTGAGATGGAGATGATGAAGATGATTGGGAAACACAAGAACATCATCAACCTGCTGGGAGCATGCACACAGGATGGTAGGTCAATCAATCAATCCATAATTCATCAATCAATAATCAATCAATCAATAATCAACCTGCTGGGAGCATGCACGCAGGATGGTAAGTCACTCTACTACTAATCAATCAATCAGTAATCAATCAAGAGATCTTATAAAAGTATGTTGTACAAAGGGCCCCCCCTTCTCTGTCTCTCTCTCTCTCCCTCTCTCTCTCTCTCTCTCTCTCTCTCTCTCTCTCTCTCTCTCTCACACATGCATTATGTCTATTCAATCTGAACAAAAATACATTTGAAATGTAATCAGATGTACTCAGACAGAGATTACCTCTTCTCCCTCCTAACCCCCCCCTGTGCCCCCTGTCCCCCTTCAGGTCCTCTCTATGTGCTGGTGGAGTACGCCTCTAAGGGTAACCTGAGGGAATACCTGCGTGCCCGTCGCCCCCCAGGCATGGACTACTCCTTTGACACCTGTAAGATCCCAGAGGAGCAGCTCACCTTCAAGGACCTGGTGTCCTGTGCCTACCAGGTGGCCCGCGGGATGGAGTACCTGGCTTCACAGAAGGTAGGCTGGGACAGCGCCACCTTTAGGCCCGGGAGGCGCTTAGCACGCCCGCCGACGGCGCTTTCATTGACTTCAAGCTTCGAGTTTAAGAAAGTTTAAGATGAAAATGGAGCCAGGTTATAATACTGTACCAGAGCACAGAGGTCATGAGAAAAAAATATCACCGGTTAAAGGTTACAATTATTTTGAAAGCTTGACATGTTGTTTACATGTTTGGGCGTTGTTGTGTTGCCGTGGAGTGCTTCCTGTGTGGTGTTTGTGATGTCACTTCCTCTTCCTTCTCCTCCCTCAGTGTATCCATAGAGACCTGGCTGCCAGGAATGTGCTGGTAACCGAGGACAACGTCATGAAAATAGCTGACTTTGGCCTTGCCAGGGATGTGCACAACATAGACTACTACAAAAAGACCACCAACGTGAGTAGTGCTTTGTCTTTACTCTTTCTATGCTGGTACCAGGACTTTCATTGTTATCATAGACAACTAGGTTGTGGGTTATTCTGTTAATACATAATTTGCGCCTACAGTATATTAATGGATTATAGGAAATGTATAATTTTCTAGTAGTAGTATTGAAGTAGTAGTAGTAGTAGCTTAACACCAGACAGAGAAAGAGAGAGGGAGGTGGAGGTGGAAGAAGAGGTTATTGAAGTCTGGATGGAGATGATTCTCCTGGACATGTCCTAGTCGTAGATGGGTTAGGGTCTGGTCTAGTAGTCGTAGATGGGTTAGGGTCTGGTCTAGGAGTCGTGGATGGGTTAGGGTTGGGTCCAGCATTTCTAGTCGTAGATGGGTTAGGGTCTGTTCTAGTATTTCTAGTCGTAGATGGGTTAGGGTCTGTTCTAGGAGCTCTTGTCCGGTCTGGGTTGTGGTCCTAAACGGTTCTGTTGTTCCAGGGTCGTCTGCCCGTGAAATGGATGGCACCGGAGGCGTTGTTCGACCGCGTCTACACGCACCAGAGCGACGTGTGAGTTTACACAACCCCCGCCCCCCCCCTCAAACCCACACAGTCGCATGCCAGCCCCGCATTCATGTGGCAGAGCCCGCTAACTTACTGGAATTCAGGGCTGTGGAAACATCTTGACTCGGAGCATTAGCGTCAAAACGTAAACGTTGTGTGCGTGTGAATTTGGATTCACACTGTTTCCTCTGTGACTCCTTCCTGACTTCCTCTTTCCTCTTTTGTGCTCGCACTCTCTCTCTCTCTCTCTCTCTCTCTCTCACTTTCTCTCTCTCGCTCTCTCACTTTCTCTCTCTCTCTCTCTCTCTCTCTCTCTCTCTCTCTCTCTCTCTCTCTCTCTCTCTCCATCCCTCTCTCTTTCTCTCTCTCACACACTATCCCTCTCTCTCTCTCTTTCTGTAATATACACGCCAGCGCTTTGATAATCCCGGGCCCTTTGTCTGTCGGCAGTTAGCACATTCCAACCAAGTGTTTGTACCCTAATCTCTAGAAACGAGATCGGAGGGGAGACAGACATGTCAGAGAGACATGCCGTTGTTTTCTCAGTGTAAATCCACCCTCCGTCTCTTTGAACAGAGGAGATGTTTTTCTTTCCTCACACTCGTTGGTAGATTCCGGTTTGGTTCAAAGGACATATGAGGTGGCCTCCACACCTGGGATGATAACCATAACCCAAACTATAAAAATATGATGATCGTTTTTTTCTCGATTACTTTGTTTTCATAATCGTTGGAAGCCAAAATCATTTAAAAAAATATATTAATCGCCCAGCCCTAACCATAACTATAAAAATATGAGGCTGTACCAGATCACCCAGGGGAAGTCTGGTCTGCTGTGTTCTTACTGCTGCTACCCACACGCATATGTAAAGTTATTTTTCTTTTAGTTTTATGAAACTTTGACTGGTGTGGTACATCAAGCCTATCCAACTAGGATACTACTACTGCACTGTAGTATTGATTTATGGGAAATGTAGTTTGGAACGGGGATGTAGTTTGGACTTTAACATGCTTCATGCTTGAGTAGAATGAGTGAGATCGTGTAAAATGGCAAAAAATGTAAACTTAAATCTTAAACTCTCGCAGAAATGGGCTTGACTGTTCATTAATTAGCTCCGTGTCAGAGTAATGGGCTGTGAATATTAACTACTGAGGAATACCTTGTGATATGAAGTGTGTGTCGGTCTGTGTGTGTGTGTCTGTGTGTGTGTGTGTGTGTGCCCTGCGGAGGCTGTGCATTGGGCTGGGGTCTTGGATGTTTACCTCTGGTGAGGCTGAGGTACCAGGAACCAACTCTGACATCAACACCTGCTTTGTTTTGCCCCTGTGTAGCGCACTGGTAATAAGTGCTTGTTGGAGCACTATTTGGCCAATAACTCCATGCTTCAGCTGTGTGTGTGTGTTTGTGTGTGTGTGTTTGTGAGTGCATGTGTGTATGTGTGTGTGTGTGTGTGTCTGTGTCTGTGTGTTTGTGTACGTGCATGTGTGTACGTATTTGTGTCTGTGTTTGTGTTTGTGTGTACATGCGTGTGTGTCTGTATGTCTGTCTGTCTGTGTGTGTGTCTGTATGTGTGTGTGTGTGTGTGTGTGTGTGTGCGCGTGTGCGTATGTGCGTGTGTGCGTGTGTGCGTGTGTGCGTGTGTGTGTGTGTGTGTGTGTGCGTGCGTTCAGGCGTGCATGTGTGTATAATTAGATGGGGCGATGGAGGAGGGCTGGATGATTCTGTGCACTGCCAAAGAATAGTCCGCTGAGTTAATGGACCAGCACATGAACTAATAACACCATTCACACTATTTAAACCAGTCTCTGCTGAGGAGGGAGACCAGCTTAGCCTCCCAGCGTCTGAAGTTGGCTTTTAGCCGGCAGTTTGATATCACTATCAATCTTTTCATCTTTTCATTCCTGACTTTGTTAATCCAGTAGACATTTGTCATAATAATTGTATAATAATTAGAATAAAATAATGAAGACATACAGTATAATGTTTATGTTTATGTATTACATTTTACAATATTTTAACAGTTTGGACTTTCATTAAACAGCGAGAGAGAGAAATTTTTTTTTTAAATAAAATCAAATCAAGATGACATGTCCTGCTCATAAGACGAGCTACAAGCCTGCTTCAGTCAGGGCTCTCTGAAAACTGACCTTTGACCTCTCTGTGACCTCAGGTGGTCGTACGGCGTGCTTCTCTGGGAGATCTTCACCCTGGGAGGCTCCCCATACCCCGGTATCCCCGTGGAAGAGCTCTTCAAGCTGCTGAAGGAAGGCCATCGCATGGACAAACCAGCAAACTGCACCCATGAACTGTACGTTGGAAACTACACCTGCTTACTGACTACTAAACACATCTCATACTTTATGAAACGAACAAACTGTACGTTGGAAACTACACCTGCTTACTGGCTACTAAACACATCTCATACTTTATGAAACTAACAAACTGTACGTTGGAAACTACACCTGCTTACTGACTACTAAACACATCTCCTACTTTATGAAACTAACAAACTGTACGTTTAAAACACATCTCATACTTTATGAAACTAACAAACTGTACGTTGAAAACTATACCTGCTTACTGACTACTAAACACATCTCATACTTTATGAAACTAACAAACTGTATGTTTAAAACTATACCTGGTTACCAACTGCTAAAAAAAATCTAATACTTTATGAAACTAACAAACTGCACCCATGAACTGTACGTTTAAAACTATATATGTGTGTATTTGCTGCTGAGTTGCTGAGGTTGTGTGTATTTGCTGCTGTGTTGCAGGCACGTTTGCTGAGGTTGTGTGTATTTTCTGCTGTGTTGTTTGTGCCTGTATGTATGCTGAGGTTGTATGTATTTGCGGCTGTGTTGTTTGTGCCTGTATGTATGCTGAGGTTGTGTGTATTGTGATTTTGAGGTTGTATGTATTATGTGTATTGTGTTGCTGAGGTTGGGTGTGTTGTGATGCTGAGGTTGTGTGTGTTGTGATGCTGAGGTTGTGTGTGTTGTGATGCTGAGGTTGTGTGTGTTGTGTTGCTGAGGTTGTGTGTGTTGTGATGGTGAGGTTGTGTGTGTTGTGATGCTGAGGTTGTGTGTGTTGTGATGCTGAGGTTGTGTGTGTTGTGATGCTGAGGTTGTGTGTGTTGTGATGCTGAGGTTGTGTGTGTTGTGATGCTGAGGTTGTGTGTGTTGTGATGCTGAGGTTGTGTGTGTTGTGATGCTGAGGTTGTGTGTGTTGTGTTGCTGAGGTTGTGTGTGTTGTGATGCTGATCTTGTGTGTGTTGTGATGCTGAGGTTGTGTGTGTTGTGTGTGTTGTGTTGCTGAGGTTGTGTGTATTATGTGTGTTGTGTTGCTGAGGTTGTGTGTATTATGTGTGTTGTGTTGCTGAGGTTGTGTGTATTATGTGTGTTGTGATGCTGAGGTTGTGTGTGTTGTGATGCTGAGGTTGTGTGTGTTATGTGTGTTGTGTTGCTGAGGTTGTGTGTATTATGTGTGTTGTGTTGCTGAGGTTGTGTGTATTGTGTTGCAGGTACATGATCATGAGAGAGTGTTGGCATGCTGTGCCATCCCAGAGGCCAACCTTCAGACAGCTGGTGGAGGACCACGACAGACTGTTGTCCATGACCTCCACTGATGTACGTCACACACACACACACACACACACACACACACGCACACACACTGCTCATTCAGACACACACCCACACACACCCACACACACATACCAGCACGCACGTACAAACACACACGCACGCACACACACACGCACACACGCAAACACACACACACACACACACAAAAACACACACACACACTCCGCTCATTCAGACACACACGCACGCCTATTATATTCTACGCCTTCTATTCTCACTTTCTCTCTGGTTTACCTCTGGTTTCTCTCTGGTTTACCTCTGGTTTCTCTCTGGTTTACCTCTGGTTTACTTGGTTTTATTCTGTTCTTCTTATTCTTCTAGTTCTACATTATTCTGGTTCTACATTATTCTAGTTCTACATTATTCTGGTTCTACATTATTCTGGTTCTTCGTTATTCTAGTTCTACATTATTCTAGTTCTAACCCCGTGCACCCCTGCTGTCCCCTGCTAACCCCGTGCACCCCTGCTGTCCCGTTAACCCCGTGCACCCCTGCTGTCTCCTGCTAACCCTATGCACCCCTGTTAACCCCGTGCACCCCTGCTGTCCCCTGCTAACCCCGTGCACCCCTGCTGTCGCCTGCTAACCCCGTGCACCCCTGCTGTCCCCTGTTAACCCCCGTGCACCCCTTGTTGTTTTCCGTTTAGGAATACCTCGACCTGTCCGTGCCCTTTGAGCAGTACTCACCGACGGGACAGGACTCCAACAGCACCTGCTCCTCTTCCGGGGACGACTCTGTGTTCGCCCACGACCCCCTCCCCGACCAACCCTGTCTTCCCAAACAGTTGCCTAGCAACGGCGTAATCAGGACGTAGACTGAGGAAGGCGGGGCTAACCTGTTCCTCCCTCCAAGTAGGCTGACAACCGCTATGTGACCTCTGAGAAACTCTTACTGAAAGTGGTGATGAGGAGGATGAGGAGGAGGATGAAGAGGATGAGGAGGAGGATGAAGAGGATGAGGATGAGGAGGACAACGATGTGTAGGAGGCGAGGACATCAAGCGCATGCAATACTTTCACAGCGCTTCCACTCTTTCTGTTCGACAAACAACTCTTGCTAGAAATGCTGTACTCGAGTTTTCAAGAGACTTTTGTGTGAAAAAACGAGTTGCCATGGAAGAAATGTTATTATTATTTTTGTAGGTTTTTTTTTGTCATTGAAATTTTTGATGATTTTTGTTCTCTTCCCCTAAGAAAAAAAATACAAATTATATTTTTGTACTCGGCCAGTATTTGACGATCCGTGGGGTCGAACCATTCCGTGCCTACTGCCACTCTCATTGGACCTGAAGGATATGGAAGGCCTTTACTGATTGGCCAGCAGGCTGTTCAGTCTGCACCTAGATGTAAAGGGGGCGGGACATCCTCCCATCCTCAGCATATTTATGAGGTCACGTTTCACAGGAACAGCAATACTCCCAACAGAGCCAGAATCAAACAAAAGAATGCGATTTTATGTTCTTCCAACATCATGTTTTGCTTCTCCTTCCAACAGACTGTTGATAGGGTCTGGCAGTCAACTTTGATTCAAGACAAGAAAAAAATATATATATTTGGTCAGTATGGAGATTATTGCACATGAGTGCATTAATGTGGTGGTATGTGTCTTGTTATGTACATACAGAGCAACGTTGGCTTTATGCGATGGGTGTTATATTATATACTCCATCCATTAACAGCTTGGGTTGTTCTTCTATCAGGGCCATTCACTAAACTGACAAGGTATGGAGGGTTTTATATGTATCTTAAAAAATTGTTTTTATTGTAAATATTATAAATGCAAATCTGTATCATATTGCTGTTAACAGCTGTGTACTTAAAAGACAAAAAAAAAAGAGTTTTTCGAAAGTATTGTTTTAGAAGGAAAGCATTGCTCTCTAGAATACACTGTCCCGACCACCTAAGCATTTAATCATTTAAAGTGATACAAAAGGTTTATTTGAATAATTAACATGTATATTTGTAAAGATATTTATAGACTTAACATGTGGTTCTTAAGAGAAATAGCTTAGGATTTTAGTACTGTAAGGCAAAGAGTTTTATTTTCAACTTTGTAATTTATTTTACAGTAGAACTGGTACACAGGTTTCACTCAACTGGCAAAATGTTGACTCCTCTCCTGGTTTTGGATCTTTTTGTGTGTGTGTGTGTGTGTACAATATAAAGAATGTATGACAAAGAGGGTTTAGATAATGGTGTTTCTTAAACTGAAACAGAGTGTGATTTGACACCATAGCAACCACGTGAACCCAAATGAGATTTGTGTGATCGATCAGAGATCAAAGGAGTCATCTATAGAGTGTGTGCTACCTTGATTGTAAAGGTTTGCAATATCAAAGCAACAATTAACTCTTGCTGGGCAAGAATAACAGTTCCTACTTTAAGACGTGCACCAGATTGTCAGGGTTTGTCTTCCCTGTAGAACGTAAAAGTCAAAAGCATAGCAGGATTGCACGCAGTACAACAGATAGATTCCATCACAGCTCCTGATTTGTCCTTCAACAACAACACCAACAGTAACTAGTTACCATGGATACGGATATTATTTTGCCAGTATTGCTACTTAATCTTTTATATAGTTATTGTTTTCCAACATAAACACTAACACAGTATTTGTCTTTGTGTACTGGATGGAACGTTACTGAAGAAAAAAAAAAAGGATAATAATTTTCCCAGAAGCTCGAGATTCAATTGCTGCTCCGAAGAGTGAATACGGACATGAAGGAATGCTATGTGGCACAGTGATCACAAAGCAGATTGTTTATAAGAGACTCTGAATTGTGTATTATGTATATTTGAATGCGTCATGGAAGCGACATCCTATGCTGTTTATTTTTTTTGTTTGTTTGTTTTTTTTGTTTTTTTGTGGGGGTGGGGCAAAGTGCCAAATTGGTTTTAAATTCTATTTCATATTCTAGAAAATTCTCTGAAGCAACTGCTGTGCTGTTAGAGAGAATTTAGACAGGCAGGAAGTTTTGTAGGACGTGTTATGGGAATGCTGAATATCCTGATTATGCAGTTGTCTTTCCAGCTGACCCCAAACGGTACTAAGGTTTTAAAATGTTTACAGAGTGAATGTTTAGATGCAGTCACAAAAGGGAATGTGATGTTCATGTGACGTTGAAGGCTACAGTAGCTCCATCCACTCGCTGCTAAATGAAGCCTAGCGCTTGTGCTAGTAGCTTAGTGCTATTTGCCCAGTGCTAGTTGCCTGGTAGTAGATGCATAGCGCTTGTGCTAGTAGCTTAGTGCTATTTGCCCAGTGCTACTAGCCTGGTAGTAGATGCATAGCGCTTGTGCTAGTAGCTTAGTGCTATTTGCCCAGTGCTACTTGCCTGGTAGTAGATGCATAGCGCTTGTGCTAGTAGCTTAGTGCTATTTGCCCAGTGCTAGTTACCTGGTAGTAGATGCATAGCGCACGGCGCTAGTATGATGCAGTTGTGGTTTCGGTTCTTCCTCTTGTCAATATGTTTTTGGCCCAATATTTTAATAAGTGCCTGGAATCATTTATATTTTGAAATTTGTTGATTAAGTTGATTGAGTTCACTGATTACGTTCGATCGAATTTGAATGTATTAATTGGTTTTTCAAAAGCAGAAAATGTAAGTATCAATACCTGAGGGGATTTTCTTTTTAATTATTATTATTAATTGAGTATTTCTGAGTAATAGACGGACAATTAGCACTTCACTAATGGCGGGATCTAACGATACTGATCCTCTGCTGATTGATTATTTATTCTTCCATGTTACTTAAAAGCTTTCCCTATGGTGAGAGTGTTTTGATTCGTTGCTATCTGCTTCCATTGTTTTTTTATGAAGAGCCATAAGATGTAGAATGGTTCTGTTATCGTAACCAGTTAGAGGTGGGGCCCATTGCCAGGCCCGTCTGCAGGTAACATTTCTCTCTCTCTCTCTCTCTCTCTCTCTCTCTCTCTTTCTCCCCTCTCTCTCCCTTCCCTCCCTCTCTCTCTCCTCCCTCCCTCCCTCCCTCTCTCTCTCTCTCTTTCTCCCCTCTCTCTCCCTTCCCTCCCTCTCTCTCTCCCTCTCTCTCTTCCCCTCTCTCTCTGCCTCCTCCCCTTCCTTCTCCCCTCTCTCCCTCTCTCTCCCTTCCCTCCCTCTATCTCTCTCTATCTCTCTCTCTATCTTCCCCTCTCTCTCTGCCTCCTCCCCTTCCTCCTTCCCTCTCTCTTCTTCTTCTTCCAGCAACTGCTGCTTCTTCCTGCTGTCTGTGTGGGAAGGCTTCAGACCTGAGTCTAATAATTATACAGCGCAGCCACTTGAGCTGTCTGGGATCTGATTGGTCTAAGCACTTCAGACACCACCCTATTGGGACTGCAGGTGGAATAATTCTAGCACTCCCAATGCATTTTAATTACTTGTTATTTGACCCAGGTGTGGAATCGATTCGACCTACTGTACCGGCTTAACGGGCAGGTTTGTCCCTGTTGTCTCAACTCTGGATACATAGCTATGGTTATTGATGAAATGAAAACAAAAACTCAAAATGATGAGTGTTAAACTGTTGAGGTAAAGCTTATGCTTCCAATTATTTTTTCTCTTGTCTTTTACCTCAAACAGTTCCAAAATCTGTTCATCAGCTCAGCTACCCCCTAGTGCGCACACACACACACACACATACACACACCTTGTTGTGTCAGTTTTTGCTATCAATTTTGATTATGCTATGATGCAGCTCTAACCGGAAGACATGGAGTTTTAAATTAATTTATAGTTTTCTTAATTTTCTTATGTTGATGTACATTAGGTATAGTTTATATAGCAGTGTGACCTATGTTGTAAGAATCTTAGAAAAACTGTTGGTCTTTGCTTTTGTTTTTCCTTTATTTGGCAGTATTTTCTTGTAATTACTCAAATTATTTGCATTCCACTTCTTGTTCCCCTACAAATAAAAACAGTCATAAAAATCATAAACTGTCTACAATCAGAACAAAATTAAAATCACAATAAAAAAATATATATTTATTTTGACCTTGCCTGTTCATGCCTGTTGTGAACAACAAACTAACTATTTGGTATCAAGAGTTTTTTTTTTGTTTTTTTTATTTCTTTATTCTTTTATTTTATTTTGGTCTTTACCTCTCTGATGGCTCTCTCTCTCTCTCTGTAACATTCCACGACAGCAATAGCCCCTGCCCCATAGCTCTATTCAGGAGCTAGACCCTCTATTTTCCTACCCCTCGCCCGCTCTCTGTGCCTGACAAATTATGCTGTCAAACAATTTTTCAATAAACATGTTTCAAAAGCACTCAATGTCAAGCTTGTCTTGTCTTGCCGTTTTCTTGATTTTCCTGGAATATTTGAATCATCGTTTCTCCATGGCTGATACAACCAGTGACTGGATCAGAACATGGCCCGCAGATAAACAGTCTCATGTCAAACCACAGAGTACGAGTTCAAAGAACCAAGTGTTTGATTTCACCTCACAGTTAGAGAAGGTGTCGTGCTACCTTACTGAGAGTAAAACAGACCTTTTCAAACTCCGGTATTTAGCTCTTGTTTATCACGGTCAATCCTTTCTGATTTCACAACACAGTTAGAGAGGGTGTCATGCTACCTTAGTGAGACTAAAGTGGACCGTTTCAATCTCTGGTATTTAGCTCTCGTTTATTACGGTCTAGCCGAGAAGGATGGAGATGGATGTGTGTGTGTGTGTGTGTGTGTGTCCAGGCCCTTGGCCTCCGGCCAGTCTGAAGTGTGTCGTCACGGGAACATCCTGGCCCCTTAGTGGAACCTCCTTAGCAGGTCGGGCTGAAGTGCTCCATTCACGGAAGTCTTGTGAGGGGCGCTTGTTTCGCGCAATGCCTAAATGGAGGTTTCTGTTTGAAAAACGCTGTTTACTCTGGTAGAGGCTTTCCACCACTGCCCCAGTCTCACTCCATCTCTCCATCTCACACACAGACTCTCTCACATACACACACTCTCATTCTTTCCCCCCTCTCTCTCGCTCTCTCTCTCTCTCACACACACACTCTCTCTCTTTCTAACTCTCACTCTCTCTCTCTCTCACACACACACTCTCTCTCTTTCTAACTCTCTCTCACTCTCTCTCTCTCTCTCTCACACACACACACTCTCTTTCTAACTCTCTCTCACACTCTTTCTCTAACACACTCTTGAGACTTCAGATGACAGACAGGGGAGGAGAATATAAGGGACACACCTTTTCCCTTTTCCTGTCTGAAGTGAATTTAATAACGCTAAATATTTTTGCCAGCTTCCAGAGTTGAGCTAGACGACTAAATCACTGGGGCTCGTCTTTTACAGGGAGATTTCTATTTAAAAATCTAATATTCGAACACACACGCAATTTACTTGGTGTGTGTCCGCTCATATCAGAACAGAATCGAGTGTTCAACAGTGCTGCTGAGTGAATATAACATCATCATCATCATCATCATGATGATGATGAATATAACACTTATAGTTAAAATGTTGTTTGTTTCACTGCATAGTACAATTGTAATTTCCATGCTGAAAGTTCATGATCTTTTCTTCGGATCCAAGAAAGACCAAAATCCAGCTTCAGAGTGAACGCACCCAGAGGCGCTCTGTCATCAGTCAGTCCAGACTAGGTAAATGGAGGGGTACTGAAAACCAAGCATCAAATGCAAGTGCTTTGTGTCTGGAAAAAGTGATTTACAGTACCTAAATACTATAGCCATTTGTGCTTTCTAAAAAGACCTCAAAACGAGTAGGTTCAACCCTAGCTTCAAACAGACCAAAATCCATTCGTTGCCATGGTATTCGTGTGAGATGGATTACTAAGATTGTTGGTGTGTCAGTTGAGTAGACTTAACGAAGGTGGCCCCACAGTAAGAGAGGTGTGTTTCTGCTCTCTCTCTCTGCTTTCGCCCTCTGCTCTTTACACAAACGCCACAAGGAGGTTTAGAGTCTTCCAGTCTGCTTACTTGTCATTTATTTTGGTTGAATAAACGCTACTGTGATGTGGTGTGTGGGTGTGTGTGTCTGTCTGTGTGTTTGTGTGTGTTATTGTATCAGTGGGTGTAAGGAGGGGAAGGAGTGGTGGTGTATCCTTGTGTGTTCATACATGTGTGTGTGTGCGTGTGTGTGTGTGTGTGTGTGCATGTGTTCACGTGAGTGTGTGTGTGTGTGTGTGTGTGTGGGTGTGTGTGTGTGTGTGTGTGTCCGTGTGTGCATGCATACACAGGCTACACCAACACAGAGGGGATAAGTTCCTGAAATCGGACCTTGGAATGTTGTCACTGTAAGTGTGCCAAATCAGCGATTAACTGCGCTCTGCTCGGGACAGGCGTGCAGCGGAGTGAGCCAGGGGAACAGGTGCGTGTGTGTGTGTGTGTGTGTGTGTGTGTGTGTGTAAAACAATCCCAACCCAGGGTCCTGTCAGTGAGACACGATAAGGACTAGAGATAGAGCTGGTCCACTGAACACATGCGAAGGGCTTTCTTAATTTGTTGATGTGTTCATGAATGAGCAGAGTGTCTTAGGTCTGTGTTAGAGGCTAGGCCTGTGTTAGAGGCTAGGCCTGTGTTAGTGGCCTGTGTTAGAGGCTAGGCCTGTGTTAGTGGCTAAGCCTGTGTTTGTGGCTAGCTCTGTGTTAGTGGCTAGGCCTGTGTTAGAGGCCTGTGTTAGAGGCTAGGCCTGTGTTGGAGACTAGGCCTGTGTTAGAGGCTAGGCCTGTGTTAGAGGCTAGGCCTGTGTTAGAGACTAGGCTACACAACACAGTCGTCACAGAGCCGTGTGGATGGGGTGGAAGGCTGGCCTGTGTTAGAGGCTAGGCCTGTGGTGGTGGAAGGCTGGCCTGTGTGAATGGAGTTTTGTCTCTGGTCCAAGACAGTCTTATCACATCCTATCTGGAATGGACATTCAATATGGCAGGCAGCTTGAAGGAGCCTCTCTCTCTCTCTCTCTCTCTCTCTCTCTCTCTCTCTCTCTCTCTCTCTCTCTCTCTCTCTCTCTCTCTCTCTCTCTCTCTCTCTCTCTCTCTCTCTCTCTCTCTCTCTCTCTCTCTCTCTCTCTCTCTCTCTCTCTCTCTCTCTCTCTCTCTCTCTCTCTCTCTCTCTCTCTCTCTCTCTCTCTCTCTCTCTGCTTCTCTCTCTCGCTACCTCCATCCTGCATTGTCCATAGAGAGAATAGGAATACCTCTGCCAGCCACATTCCCATTTATGGAACATCTGTTCCTTCTTGGCCTTTTCCCTAATTGCAGGATTAAGGGAGGTGGGGGCGGGGGGTGGGGATTGACAGGAAAGGGAAAGCCCGGGATGTTGAGAGTAGTCTGGGGGCTGTTTTGACAGGTTCCCTTACGTGTTGTGATCATGAGAGGACAGGACATGACATGGTGCTCGATCAGCACCTTCTTCAGATCATTTTTTCACTCCACATCAGAACGCAAACACACCGTTCATATCCAAACGTGCCCGAATAAAATGTAAACAATTACATAATAAAAAAAGCGATGTATTTCATGTGATGTTGAATGAACGTATACGTAATTCAACGTATACAATATAAACACCTGGCTGTAAATTCTGTTCTTCTTTTTTTCCCTTTTCTTGACAGGTTCCCTTACGTGTTGTGATCATGAGAGGACAGGACATGACATGGTGCTCGATCAGCACCTTCTTCAGATCATTTTTTCACTCCACATCAGAACGCAAACACACCGTTCATATCCAAACGTGCCCGAATAAAATGTAAACAATTACATAATAAAAAAAGCGATGTATTTCATGTGATGTTGAATGAACGTATACGTAATTCAACGTATACAATATAAACACCTGGCTGTAAATTCTGTTCTTCTTTTTTTCCCTTTTCTTTTTGAAAAGCACCTTTCATTGACCTCGTTTCAGAGCCGCCTGTTCACCACTTGGGTAATTAACGGGAGCACATAGTCCCCCAACGGTTCCCTTTGAAAGGTAAGAAACACAGACAAGAAGGGGGGAAAACGATTGCGTCCACAGTTCGATGGTAATCAGGCCGATGAAGAGGCAAGGCAGGCTTGACTTCGACTTTAGTTCATCCAGGAAAGAATGGCTTTGTTCGATGCTGAATGTTTGGTAAATGGAGCGAGATTAAAAGGCAACGTTGTTTACTTTATTTGGCGTCAAATTAGAGGCCATTAGGTGAGGGGAAAATGGTTCCACATGTGAAAAAAAACAACATCAATTTCGTTCAAGTTAAACAAAGCTCTCTTTCTCTCCTCTATCTCTCTCTCTCCTTTTTCAATTTCCAAATCTCCCTTTCCTTTTCAGCTTTCCCTGTGTGTCCCTCTCGTACAATACAGCATCATTTCACATTTTAGTTCAACTCCGGGTGTGCTCTCTCCGTTCAACAGGAAACCTCCCTCAAACCAGGCCAGGGAAAACCAACGTGACGGATGACACTGCCGAAGACAGCTACCACGTGGAATTTACAAGGGAGCTGTGAAACCCAGCTGGCAGCGTCGAGACCTGATGCAGTGGCACTGACGGCTGCTGACAGAGGAGACGGGAGACGGTGTTCTCAGGGTCTTCACCGATCCCCCCGGGCCACAGAATAGAGGACCTGTTCTTTCCAATGGGAGACGACAGGCTAAGACGTTAGCAGGTTCATCTCCAGGCCGTTTTCTTGTTGCTTGTTACATATGTGGGATATGTGCTAGTAGTTGCGGTGTGGTTGTGGAGGGAGAGAGGGAGGGAGGGAGGTTGGGGGGGGGGGGGGGGGGGGGGGGAATTCATGCTCTTCTAGTTTTTGGAGATAATCGATATTATTATTCTTCAAAGTATTTATATAAATATGTGTTGGTAGATACGGTATGGTGGTGGCGGCGGCGGCGTGTGTGTGTGTGTGTGTGTGTGTGTGTGTGTGTGTGTGTTGGGGGATGGGGAGTCATGTTCTACTAGTTTACGTCTTGGGGGAAATAGACATTATTCTTATTCAAAGTAAATATCTAACACTTTTAAGTCTAACCTTGTAAAGGAGAGAAACACAAAAGTAACTAACAACAAGTATTTGTGTTGCTCCCAATCTCTAATACATTATTTAAAAACTTGAGGTGACAAAAACTACGTTTGAATTACTAAGACCACTTTCAAAAACAAACATTCGTTCACCATCAATGCAGCCATGATTGTAAATCAAAAGTAACACCAAGGGTAATGTGTTGCCCGTTGATGCTAACAACAGCTTGATGCTAACAGCTTGATGCTAACAGCTTGATGCTAACAACTTGATGCTAACAACTTGATGCTAACAGCTTGATGCTAACAACTTGATGCTAACAGCTGCCTGTTCATTAACAGCTGCCTGTTCATGACGGACAACGTGAGGAGGAGGCCTATATGTGAACAGAGTCAACAGAGGTTTATCCCCCCTATCTAAAGGTCTGTGGGGATGTACACATAACATGGATGCATTTATTTATGTATTTGTGTATATGTATGTATGTAGGTATGTATGTAGGTAGGTAGGTAGGTAGGTAGGTATGTAGGTCATGAATTGATGTCTGGCGAGCAAGTCTGGCACTATTGGCTCCCGTGGCATCACCGAGGTAGGTGCTACATATCCATGACCTACCGGAGTCTCCCCCTACAATGTAAAGCGCTTTGGGTGTCTAGAAAAGCGGCATATAAATGCAATCAATTATTAGTAGTAGTAGTATTATTATTATAAAGGGTTATGCAGTCTAGGACTCTCACTGTGGGATGTGTTCCAGTATAAGTCTGTCTGTCTGTCTGTCTGTCTGTCTGTCTGTCTGTCTGTCTGTCTGTCTGTCTGTCTGTCTGTCTGTCTGTCTGTCTGTCTGTCTGTCTGTCTGTCTCTCTCTCTCTCTCTCTCTCTCTCTCTCTCTCTCTCTCTCTCTCTCTCTCTCTCTCTCTCTCTCTCTCTCTCTCTCTCTCTCTCTCTCTCTCTCTCTCTCTCTCTCTCTCTCTCTCTCTCTCTCTCTCTCTCTCTCTCTCTCTCTCTCTCTCTCTCTCTCTATGTCACTCTATGTCACTCTATGTGATGGATGGTCTGCAAGGGAGATAAGACCCTGCTCAGTCTGCTGTGACAGGTGTATCCCAGGCACTCCGGGATCTTCACTTAATTTCTCACCCTCCTTGCTTCGTGAGTGAATGGACCTTTGTTAAACGGTAAGACTGAAAAAAGCCTCCCTTTTCAGGGTGCTTTCTCTCCCAACTTTTCTGGATCAATACGGACTTCTCAGTCCGCCTCTTCGTGGTTCCCAGCAGTAGTGGAACTAGGAATATTATAGGTCATGTTAGCCGTTGCTAGCAATGATAAAAGTGAGTATACTAAAAAGAGGGTTTGTTCACCCATGGCCACATGCTAACTACTGGCTTAATTAAAGGATACATTCTAAATTATTTACATTTATATATGTAACTGTTGGCTTAGTTATTCTTCTTTCCAGTAGCGTCAGATCTCTCTCTCTCTCTCTCTCTCTCTCTCTGTCCCTTGAATGAACCACGGGTAGATTAATAATTATAATTAAAGTGTTTTGTACAGACAATTTGTCACCTCAAAGTGTATTTATGTTTGATTTTCAGGATTGATGATTTAATAAATAAATAAAAGTGTTGCTCTGAGAGTATTCGGATCATTAGTCCCAAAGTAACGGATCCCCCTGTGGTCAAGACGGTTTTTTTCATCAAGGCCTACGCTGTAAAAAATAAAGTGGCATATTATTTTCTTGCTGTTAACACTTAATAATTCCATTGCCTGCACTTTCCCCCACAAATAAGGACATAATTTAAATATATCTCTACAGACTGTACAGTGTTATAAAATTATAATAATACACAAAATAAGAAATGTAGTCCCTGAGCTAATCTTGTATGTGCTTTGGTATTTTTTTATTTCATTTTTTTTACACTAACACGACCCCCATCTCGGCATAGTAAACCATACCTTTCCCTAAGGTAATATAAAAGTCCTTTGCTAAGCAGAATAGCACGTTTGTTGTTTTTATCCGGACGCATGCAATATAAAAAAGAAAGAAGAAGAAGAAAAAAGAGAATAGAGACAGAGAGAAGTACAGAATGGGAAGAGAGCTGTTGCCTGGCAACCGCCCGGCCTGACAGGTGCTTTGTGGGTCTCATCCAGTAGTAGTGTGTGTTTTTTTTTCTGTGCCTCTTTTAAAATTGCATCTGCTTTTCAGCTTCTACAGCCTTGTCTTTGTCGAGTGGTGAAGGAGCGTGTGGAGAGGAGAGGCCTTTGCATTTAGCCCAATTTCTTTTCCAATAAGACCTTGGCACACCTTTGGTCGATTTGAAAAGTTTTGTTGTAAAAAAAAAAAAATGTACTTGAATTCATCGTTATCGTTATACAAAAGCAAACATAACAAATACTAATTAAATAATGTTAAAGTTCATGAACGACAAAACTTCTTTACCTCTAAAACTTCAAAACCTTCAAATCACGGTCTCTGTATACTGACACCAAACGAATACAAAAATCAAGGTAACACGCTCGTATGTTTACAGCTTCACTGCTCTGACTGTACACACGTATTAAACCTTTATCTTAAGCCTTTAGAGAGATAAGGGCTTTCACACACACCAGCAGCAGTGACAGCTCAGCACATCGCCTTTACCACCACACACCTAATGCTTATAATGGCCGCTCATCAAGGAAGTGAAAGACATGGCCTAAAATAAGCACGCTGGCGATAAACATAGTGAGGTCTTTATTGCCACTGTCATTAGCAAGAATGTGGGCACTACGCTTAAAATAACACACACACACACACACACACACACACACACACAGTGCTGGATGGCCCATGGGCTGTTTTAATAGGGGCTCTAGTCCAGGCAGTGTGAAAGAATAGTGTAATAGGTTGATGGGTTTATAATCACCTCTCTGGTACCTTTTATGGAGGAGTGTGGATGGGGGGAGGGGGGAGGGGACGGAAGGGAGGAGAGGGGGAGGGGGTGGGGGGGTGTTGACTAGCAGCTCGGAGGGGAGGAGGGGTGCGTGGGATGAGAGGGTGGGTGGGATGGAGGGGGGGGGGGGCTCAGGTGAATAGGGGGAAGAACCTCAGAGGAGCCTGGAGGTCAACCTGACTGCCAAGACACTGCCTTTCATGCTCTCACTTCTCTTTCATCTTCCCTTCCTGCCACGGGAAAGAGGGCAGAAGAAGAGAGAGAGAGAGGCGAGAGAGGGAGGGACAAAGGAGAGAGAAAGAGACAGCAGGATAAAGAGAGAGAAAGAGACAGCAGGATAAAGAGAGAGAAAGAGAAAGGCAACAGATGATGGACGGGTAGAGAGAGAGAGGAAGAGCGAGAAAGAGGGAGTTGTTTTCGTATCTTTTTTTTGTCCTTTTTAGACACAGAATCTTCCGGCATAACGTTTGAAAAGCTCCCGGAACACTGCACTGCATGGGTAGAGCATCTGTCTATGAGAGCTTAATTCCACTGTGTTCTACAGTTTACTAGACGTTTGGTAGTCACTGCCTACGCCCCATAGGCACAAACAGACAGACCACAGTTTGGCTGCTGTAATTTCACTCAAAGAACTGAGGAGGGGAAAAAAAGCTGCTTTCATGACAGAGGCTGTGAACTACAGTGGGTCCTGCTGGCACTGTCTTACCCTGCTCTCTGATGGAAAAGCTAGGGGGGTGGAGGGGTAGTAGGGGGGAGGGGCACAGAGGTCTGGCAAGGGGCCCAGGCAGGCAGGGATGGCGGGGGGGGGGGGGGGGGGTTGTTGTCTGAGGTAGGGGTGGAGGGTCGATAAGGGGCACAGCTGGACAGCTGTTTGAGAGCGCTGAGAGTCCCTCAAGTCTTTTAAAAGCCCCTCTCATACAACACCCACTTCAACCACTTCAAGATACAAAGAGAGGGAGAGAGAGAGAAAGGAGGGAAAATGTGGGCCGTATAGTTGAAGAGGCCGAAGACAACAATAAACAAACTTTTACCCGACTAAAGGAAGGTTTTGAATTTAGGATTTTGTGTACAAAAAACTAAAAAACAAAACCAATTTCTCGTGGTTCTTTTCCTTAACGTGGGAAACGTATCTTATATTAAAATATGATATATATAGTATGCCCCGCGACCCTGTAAAACAGGATAAGCGGTAGGAGATGAAGATGAAGATGAAGATATATAGTATGTAAACGTATCTTATATTATATATTATATATATAGTATGTAAACGTATCTTATATTATATATATAGTATGTAAACGTATCTTATATTATATATTATATATATAGTATGTAAACGTATCTTAGATTATATATTATATATATAGCATGTAAACGTATCTTATATTATATATTATATATATAGTATGTAAACTTATCTTATATTATATATTATATATATAGTATGTAAACTTATCTTATATTATATATTATATATATAGTATGTAAACGTATCTTATATTATATATTATATATATAGTATGTAAACGTATCTTATATTATATATTATATATATAGTATGTAAACGTATCTTATATTATATATTATATATATAGTATGTAAACTTATCTGTGTCTCTACGCTTTCCCATCAGCAGCTAAACGGACACCGAACCGGCATAGGACGAGAGAGATGCTGAAATAAAAAAACAACATCGGTCTAGGGCCGAGGATCAGGGGAGGAAGTAACAAGAGAGCGAGGGAGGAGGGGGGGGGGAGACGGGGGGGACGAAGGTGAAATGGAAGGAAGAGGAACGAGAGAAAAGGATGCAGAGATTACGTTCATAAAGTGTTCTCATTATGTAACGCTATACGGCCAACATTACCATCACGGCCGTTCCAAGAATTTCACATGGACTTGCCGGGAGGAAAAATGACCTCCCTTGTTTCACGTCGGGGGCAGCTGTCCTCCTCAGCCTTCTCTGTGGTCACTGAGGGAGGGTCTCTCATGAGGCACTGCATTGTTGGGCCAGCAGATGAACAGCAAAATGCAATACCTCAAGAATGTAAACCCCCGTGCTCACTAAGTGCTGTGGACCTCCAAAGAACACACTCCTCTCTTCGAGCACATCTATACACTGTCCTCTATCTAAATACTCATGGTACATGTGTAAACATTTAGCACGTAGAATAACGGATGTACTATGGCTCTGGGATCATAAAGTGTAGCTTTATGAGATGGCCCATAGAGCAAAAGCAGCATCTAGGCGCCTATTAATCAGGGTGTGACGTATTGAGGCTACAAAAAAAAAACACTGGTGCAAATATTTATTCACACTGTTTATCGCGCTGCACTTTTAACGTGTCTAAATTTGTCTGACGTTATTTTTCTAAACGTGATTTCATGTTTTGGTGTGCTCCTCCTTCCAGCGAGTATGAAAAGAGAGTTTATTCCGCGACTCTGAATCCACAGAGGGGTTTATAGACTTAGAAAAGAAACATTTGGAATATTTAACACCTAACAAACCAGCCTGTTGTCATGGGCACCATTATACTTAGTAGTTTCTGTGGGCTATATGTTAAAATACAGCTCCTTCAAATCATTATATACAGAATGCAGAGCTTTGTGAGTATATGTGTGTTTTGCTCTGGCATACTATAGCGGTGTGTGTGTGTGCACTTGTCCTGCAAGATATCACGTGAAAGTCTGAAAATGCTCAACATGAGATTGGAATAACCCCTTCCCCACATGTACACAGAATCTCAATCTCTCTCTCTCTCTCTCTCTCTCTCTCTCTCTCTCTCTCTCTCTCTCTCTCTCTCTCTCTCTCTCTCTCTCTCTCTCTCTCTCTCTCTCTCTCTCTCTCTCTCTCACACACACACACACACACACACACACACACACACACACACTCAAACTCCAAAAGTCATGGCTAATCCGGCCCCACAGCCCCACTCTCAGCTGTCCCCCCCCCCCTCCCAGCTGTCTGCCTAATGATATAGGTAATGGACATCTGGGGGGTCTCTCTCTCAGCCCGGGACAGCATGGGAGGGAAGGAGAGAGGGAGGCCGGGAGGGAGGGAGGGAGAAAGGTTGAGGGAGGGAGGGAGGTAGGGAGAAAGGGAGAGGGAGGGAGGGAGGGAGAAAGTGAGAGGGAGGGAGGGAGAAAGGGAGAGGGAGGGAGGGAGGGAGGGAGGGAGGGAGAAAGGGAGAGGGAGGGAGGGAGAAAGGGAGAGGGAGGGAGGGAGAAAGGGTGAGGAAGGGAGGGAGAAAGGGAGAGAGGGAGGGAGGGAGGGAGAAAGGGTGAGGGAGGGAGGGAGAAAGGGTGAGGGAGGGAGGGAGAGAGGGAGGGAGGGAGGGAGAGAGGCAGGGAGAGAGGGAGAGAGGGAGGGAGGGAGAAAGGGTGAGGGAGGGAGGGAGGCAGGGAGAAAGGGTGAGGGAACTTTCCCATGTCCAACAGTTAACCTACAGAACATACTGGCAGTAAACACACTATAATCACAGTATAAGAGTATAAAACAACGTTCAAAGTACAAATTAAAAATAAGACTATTTCAATCATAATGACCTTTTAAACGACCTTATCTGTACATATTATTTATTCATCAAATTTCATCGACTGTCTATCCTGATCTCGCGGAAAGGATTTCACTGAATAGAGAATGAGCAAATTCAAGCATGAAGTGAATGTCGAAGTCCTGTGGGATCCGTGAAATCTGCCAATATTTGAGCTTCATAAACACCTATGTGGAGGTGAGAGTAGATCTAAGGCAATCAATCAAATGAGACCTTGACTTCTGCACGATATCACAGCAGACCGGTTTGGCCTTGGGGCATTTTCTTTGTCTCCTTTCGAAAGGATCAAATCTTTGGAGAGCAGAGAGAAACTGGGGAACATTTTGAGTGAAGCAATGTGAGGAGAATAAATCTTCTCCTCTGGGCTCCCGGCTAAAGAATGAAGAACGCTACCAGGAGTTTATGTGCCTGTAAGGGCCAGATTTGGGCATCCTAGCGGATGTTCAAGTCTGAGCTGTTGTTCAGATGTGAGGGAAGGGTCAGAGTGAAGGCCAGAGCACCAAAGAGATAACACGTGCCTCTCTGAGACACTGAAGGCTAGTGTTGTCTGTTCGTAGCCATCATGATATGAGCTGTGTCCTTTTCAATACTGGGAGGTAACACGTGTTCCTCCCTTGATCAATGGAATGATTTGTTTAGTTTAGACCGATATACTCGTTTCCGCCTTGTCAACAAATCAGAACTTACTATGTCGTTAGAATGAACTCACTGAAGTAATTTCTCTGTGTACAGACCAGCACTCTGTACTCATTAATAAAATTGTACTTTGATTATTGCACAGATTCTCACTCTGTTTAATTGGTTGTTTTCTGCATAAACCTGAGAATTTCCTAAAAGGTGGAGGCCGCCAGCAGGAGTTTGTGTTTGCTAACAGGAGGAGGACACGTTTCAGGGGGAAAAAACGGTTCTTTTTCAATCTAAAATGATCTTTTTCAGTCTAAAAATACAGTTGTGGTGTGTGAGTTCCTTCCCTTCTTCTTGCTTCTAAATGATTGTCTCCCGCCCCAATATCCACCCCCCCAACCAGCCCCCAGAGAATAACCCAATCAGCGAATCTGCCAGAAGACAACTGAACCCATTTACAGCAGAGAATGGGGGCGCTTGGTCCCCACCGGTAGCTCTCACCTAGGAGCGGCCGGTGACTGACACCGATGGTTGGGGAAATAGAGGGAAGATGATTAAAATGGTGGCTCAGTCTAGCCGCATGCCAAGGTCGTAACTGAAGCTAACTGAAAGCAACCATAAAAACACTGCACGCTAGCTCCCTACCCTTCACTTAAAGTGATGGAGAAAACGCATGTTTTACATAGACGACGTTGATATGAAACAGAAATCTATGAAGGGTGATATAAAACAGAAATCTATTGGGTACTATAAATACGATCACAAAGTTATACGCAGGCTACAAATAAATAGATATTTTGCATAGACGAACATTTTAATAAAACATTAATCTGATCTGAGCATTATTTCACCGTCGACATGTCAAGGACGAGTTCCCCATCATTAAATTCAAAGCGGTTTTAAAAAAAGCATATTTTACATGTTGATAGAAAACCGGGCTCTTTTCGGTGGCTGTGTGTGTGATATGTGAGTAGAGTGTGTGTGCTGCTTGTGAGTGATGTGAGTGTAGAATGTGTGTGTGAGATGTGTGTGTGTGTGTGTGTGTGTGTGTGTGTGTGTGTGTGTGTGTGTGTGTGTGTGTGTGTGCAGAGTGTGTGTGCTGTGTACTGCGTGAATGTAGGATGTGTGTGGTGTGTGAGTAGAGTGTGTGTGGGCTGTGTGTGTGTGTGTGTGTGTGCGGTGAGTGAAGTAGGTGTGTTCTGTGTGTGTGTAGGATGTGTGTGTGTGTGTGTGTATGAGAGTGAAGTAGGTGTGTTCTGTGTGTGTGTGTGTGTGTGTGTGTGGATGAGGGGCTGCTGGGTAATGATAACAAATGGTTGGAGCAGCCTTGGCTTCCTCCTAGTCTCATCCATCCCACTCATGGTGATTGGTTCCCCCAGGAGTCGGCACAGTGGCATGTCACTACCGTGCGCCTCCTCGGGCTCCCTGGGTAATGTAGTGAACTGGCCCCCCACTGGGATGAGGAAGGGCTGTTGAACCTCAGACTCTGTGAGGACAGACACCTTTACTCTCTGTCTCTGTCTCTGTCTCTGTCTCTGTCTCTGTCTCTGTCTCTGTCTCTGTCTCTGTCTCTAAGTCAGTAATCAAACCATCACTAGAGCTCTGCCCTCCTCTTGGTGTGTGCATAGACTATGCAGTATGTGTGCAGATACACCACACATACAGTATATATATATACACTGTATATATATATATATAATATTTATATATATATATATATATGTATATATATATATATATATATATATATATATATATATATATATATATATATATATATATATATATATATATATATATATATATATATATATATATATATATATATATATATATATATATATATATATATATATATTACCCACACTGGATAACTCTACTGGTTTCCATGCTACCTTTGAATGTGGCTGATCTACTGGACCACACTGTATAAGTCTACTGGTTTTCATACTGGTTTCTGTGAATGTGGCTGAGCTGGACCAGACTGGATGAGTCTAATGGTTTTCATGTTACCTGTGAATAGACTGTGGCTGAGCTGCTGGACCAGACTGGATAACTCTACTGGTTTTCATACTGGTTTGTGTGAATGTGGCTGAGCTGGACCAGACTGGATGAGTCTAATGGTTTTCATGTTACCTGTGAATAGACTGTGGCTGAGCTGCTGGACCAGACTGGATAACTCTACTGGTTTTCATACTGGTTTGTGTGAATGTGGCTGAGCTGCTGGACCAGACTGGATAACTCTACTGGTTTTCATACTGGTTTGTGTGAATGTGGCTGAGCTGCTGGACCAGAGGAGCGGCTTTGAAAAGAACTCCTCTCATCAGCAGCAGCATCCTGGCTCCGTTCCACCACCGACAGGGAAGAGGGGGAGGAGAATGTCCTTCAAACACTCTGGGTGTGGCACCCTACATAAAAATGTTCAGTAGATAGAGAGAGAGGCTAGATGAAGAGAATAAAAGAGAGGGAGGGAGAGAGAGAGAGAGAGAGAGAGAAGAGGATAAATATATATATAGAAGGGGAGATAGAGTGTGTGACAGAGAGACTGACTGAATGAAAAAGAGGAATAGAGTGATAGAGGTGGAGAGAAAGATAAATAGTGAGAGAAAGAGGAGGTAGAGAAAGAGAGAGGGGGAGAGAAACAGAAAAAGTGGTAGAGAGAGAGAGGAGAGAGAGAACAAGGCCTCCATCTGTCTCTCCCTAGCCCAAACACAGTGCTGTAGTCGGTGAGTTTAAGCAGCCAAGGACTCTGGGTGATCTGTGCTGATTGAGGGCTACTGCACGTACACAAGGCTGTATTATCAAGAACTGTGTCAAGACATACATTTAGGGGCCAGAATTCTAGCTACACTCTGCCTAGTTTGCATGTTTGTGTGTGTGTGTGTGTGTGTGTGTGTGTGTGTGTGTGTGTGTCCAGCTGTAGGTCAGCGGGGGTCGGCGCGTTCCGAGAGGGGGAGAGGGGCGAGAGAGAGCGAGAGAGAGACCACCCCATCCAAGGTGAGATCTCCGCTCCGAGGGTGGTGTCTGTTCCTGTCGATGTGGCAGTGGGCCGAGACACACGCACACACACCCACGCGCACACACACACACACGCACACACACACACGGGCACACACACACACACACACACACTGAGCCAAACCCTCAACCCCAGGAATACTGTGGAATTAAAGTGTGTGCCGGGTCCCCTGTGGTTACGCTGGCCAGCGGAGAGAGAGAGAGCTGCCTCACGAAAGTGTGTGAACATAAATATAATATTAATAAAAGCCCTCACAGCCTGTCATGGCAAATTCGTCATAGATTTTCAAAATTGGATTCTTTATGGATACACTTGATTTAAGGGATACTGGTTCAGTTTGATTATTGTTGACTGGCAGGTCAAGCTCTTCATGAAAACCCTTCGTTCCATTTTCCATGCTTCCGTAACACTTACAGTAGAAAATCCTCACTCAAGGCAGTTTTCCATCAAAGTAACCTTTCACACTGGGATGTGAATAAGTGGAACTTCTCACTCTCATGTTCTCCAGCAGTCTCTAATTTCAAAGTGTGCTTCTTTTTTTTCTCTTTTTTTTTGTCAGACAAGGATAATTTCTCTTTCCTCTTCCATTTTTCTTCTTGGTTTTCATCATTGTCAAACACATCAATCAGACATTTGTTTTTAATTTAAGCTGAGCCGCTTTTAAAAAGATGGAAATATCCCTTGGCAGAGCGGCCGTGCTCTCTTCCTCTCTCTCTCTCTCAAGCCGTCTTTTTTGGCCCACAGCAGCCCCGACACCACATCTGTAGCCTGGTTTCAAGAGAGGATGAAAAAGAAAGATAGAAGGAGGGAGGGAGGGAGAGGTGAAGAGCGTGAGAGGGAGAGGCAGAGGTAGCGAGGGATTGAGAGAGAGTGACCGATAGGGAGAGAGAGAGAGAGAGATAAATGGAAGAAATGTATGTGAGGAAGACAGAGCTAGGGAGAGAAAGAGAGAACATGTGAGTGGGAGGGAGGGAGGGAAGTATGGTTAATGGTTAAGACATGGAGAGCGAGCTAGGGAAAGCGACAGAGGCAGAAAGGAATACAGACAGACAGACATGGAGAGACTAGTGTGCTGCTGGTGGGCAAGAGGGTTGGGGTGACAGAGGGAAAATTAAAAAAACAACTTTCTTCTCTGACTGCAAGGCTCTCAGTGTGGTGGAGAAGAAGCTGGTTTCTGAGAGAAAATCTTCCTGGTCAGTCTGGCACCCCAGTCAGACTAGTTTCCACCTCAGGGCTAAGCTGCGCCAAGCAGGGCTAAAGAGGGCTAGCCTAAACCAGGACCAACTACCAATGGCCGACACTAACTGTGTGGAAAGAAATATGTGTGCCTTTGTTAACGATGTACCTGTAAGGAGGGCAACTAGACGTGAGGTCACTTATGGCCACGTTGTCTGTGGTGAAATGAACATAAAGGCTTAGCCCTGTTCTAGGCATTAGACCCCTGCATTGGGAGACGTCAGATGTGATTCTCCTGGGGACATCCAGCCACCTGCTTCCTGGCAGCCAAGAAATCCCGTTTTAAAATATAATTTCCCCCTTTATCTTTTACTTCCCTCCCTGGTTTTCAAGCGTTTTCCAGGGTTATTCCAGGCGTTTTCCAGGCGTTTTCTAGGCGTTTTCCAGGCGAGCTAATGCTGGTTGGCCCACTTAACACCAGAGAAACACGGCGAGGCATTCACTTTCTCTCCTCGACCTACGCGATACCGCGGGTCCCTGAGCAACGTCTTCTGAATTCAAATGGAAACCCGTTGCACTTTGAAACTCATCCAGTGGAGAAGTGTTGGTACAGTTCATTTTTGTATTCTTTAATGGATGTGATTTTTCCATGTGACAGTTTGTGACGTGGAGGCGAGCAGGGTGCTGTTTGTACATTCGAGCAGGCTGTCTGTCGACCGTTTACCGATGACTGATCGTTGTTTTCTCACTTCACCCTTGTTGGTTCTGGACGGGAGTATTGATTACACAGGATTACGGGGAGGAGATAAGACTCCACAAAACCCAAGTAACACAAAGGATGAGGTGAGGCCAGGCTGGTGGGTAAACATCCAGTCAGAACACGGAGAGAGAACGGCACCTCCTCACCAGTCAAACAGAACCAAAGGTCACGTTGATATCACACTCACATGATCTGATACTGATGACCTAACATTGAGCTATTAAAAAGCATGACATAGTGTTCGCCTTTTTCAACTTTGACATACTTCAACCAATAAATATACTGTCCCATGCTGTTCTGCAGTGTACAGGCCTATTTGCTAAAATTGGGAGAGGATTTCAGTATTCATTGCAAAGAACATATGCATTTGTGTGGCATTTATGTATTTATATTGTGGGATTGTATGCTTCAAACTAAATTAGACCTTATGGGGATAATGAGACCTTATCTACCACCTAGTTAAAGTTAAATTTAAAAAAGAAATGTTTTAACTAAAATGAGAAAGACTCGTTTCAAAATGTAATATAGGCCTACATTAGGTTGGGGAACTTACTGTACACCTAATCAGATTACATTACCTCTCCACTCTATAAAGATCCCCCTTTCTATTCAGAAAAGCAAACCTCTCAAAATGGGTGCGAGAACTTTTCTACGTTCAGCTAAATATATTAGGTAGGAATAGGTTTCAAATATTCGTATTTTTTATATTCACATCCCCCTCCTCCTCATTACACTAACCGTATCACCGTCATGAAGCCAATAAAACGCTTCTTCTTCTTCTTCTTCTTCGTGGGCGACGGCACCGGGTGGCTATGAACGGCGGAGGTGTTTATGAACGGCCCTGGTGGAGGTTAACTGACGCCAGATAGCCAGCGTCACAAGGGAGCCAGGGACGTAGATGGATGTGTGTTTGGTCTGGAAGGCAGACAGCTCACCTACAGCGGAGGACTCGGAAACACGCAGACCCACAATGACCCGCTACATAGAGAGACAGAGGGGTTTATATTCAATCACTAACTTACCTAAATCCATGAATGATATGGATATTAGCGGGGCTAGTTATAGCCCTCGCTGATATCAGTGATATAATTTAGCTATATGTCACTTTAAGAAGTTAAAAGACAAAGCAGGCCTCAAATAAAAATGATGGACATGGTATTTAATATAGCCTAATAATCTATCCTTATCTATACTGGAGTTGAATAGGCCTATGTCAAATAGGTCTACTGAATGGATCATTATTTATGTACATATATAGAGTAGGCGTAAAGTTTAGAGCTTGGGCTTCTGAATGTAGCAAATGCAGTTTTCCACCACAGGACAAAGAGACACTGTTAGGTGAGCGAACTACATGGTTACTCTGAAAGACTGTCTTATACTGCTCTCTGGTGGCAGCTTCTGTTCGCTGTGGGTAAAGCGTTTGCAAAGCAAGAACTTCGGGTAGCCCTACCAACTATAGAGCTCCGGACATCACGTGACCCCTTTTGTTTATGCCGCCATTGTGGCAGTAAAAAACAGACGAAAATGAATGGTGCCAGAGTGAATTTCCAGCTGCCCGAGTACATCGCCCACTTTAATCCCAATGACATTGAACGATAAGTTGAAAAAATGTATAGATTAAACATTAGTAACCCTTATAATGCCCCCGGAGTGATTTTTTGGCGTAACTAAGCTTTTATTAGCCCCACAAAATCCACGCAATAATTCATGGTTCGAACTTACCTTTTGTATAATAAAATCGTCAGTAACAGTAACCGTAATAATGGCCAGTTATAAAAATGAAACATATTGATACAAATCAAATGATATCAACGTTAAAAAACATTGTATTCTGTAACGTTACCTGACATGAAGTGGCTACTAGACAAGCGGAATCCATTACTTTCTACATCCCATCGTTACGTTTTCCTCTGTTCGCTTCTAGCACGTTTTATGGCAGTAATCCATTTTTGTCTTCTTTCAGGATCTTTAGGAATACGATAAAATGCTCTCACTTTTACTTGTCCACGTTTGTTCTGGCATCCCGGCGCAAAACAGCTGCCCACCATATCCACCGCAACAACTAATTTGGCTAGCTTTCCTGCCAATATGGCGGTTTTTGAGTTTGACAGTGGACTGCTGTGAATGCGTGACGTCAACCGCCGGAGCTCTATTGCGAATGACAACTCAGCTTTTGATAGTAGGCCTATAATATTTGTGTAGTCTATGTTTAAAACGGTTATTCGAGTAAAGCGGTGAAAAATTGAAAATTTATTTAAAATGTATTCTGTAATATACAATAAATCAATTGAAATTGTATTATATTAAATGTTTTATTGCATGTAACAAGCTTCATGAAAACAGCATGAATATGGCAGTTTCTTAACAATACATTATGTCTTGTCTTAAGTGTTTCTTAGCTTTTATTAAGAAGCTAGGCATTCCATGTAAGTCCGCTAAGCAGCCTATATTGTGCATAGGCCTACAGTCTGGTTGTGTTGCCGTGTGTTCAATCTAATCAACGTGTGAGTCACCTTAACCATGATGAAAGCTAGAATACAGGCTAACATGGTTAACATTCCCTGGTATGAGCGAAGGAAGCACTTTGATAATGCTTTGCCTAAAAACAGTCCAATACCATAAAGCAATGATTATGAATGTCAAGTTCAGAGATTCACTTCGTGTTTCCACTGTAAACTGTAAATCTACAATGACAGCTGCAAATTGAACACAAAGCAAATGAAAGTCCAAACAGTATTCAAAACAAATTAATTTAGGATGTTTTGGGAGCTTGGGGTTTACTGTCTGGAGTAGGACAACCTGCAAGACATCCTCCAATCAGTCTCACAGCTTGAAACAACGTAATTAGGAATACACATCAAACGAGCGCACCTGATATACAAGGTAGGCAAAAAATGTAGTCCTATATTATTTTAAACCGGACAAAATGTAGGCCATTTTTCCATGGTCTGAAATGTAGGCTATTCAGCACAGTGAAGGCACCTTACCCTTTGGTAGGGTAATAAGTATATGGCTCCTATGGGCAGGGCCGTTTCTAGGTTTTGGGGGGCCCTATGCAAAATGTTGTTTGGGGGGGGCCCTATTTTGTGAAACTTTAGGGGAATTCCACGTGGGAATTCCTTTAGGGGAGGCATGTATTTAACATGTAAATGCATCTATATGGAGCACATTAAGAGACCCGTGGAAAATATATGCATATAATTGTTTTCACTCAGCACACCATCATTGCTAGAGAAAAATAAACCCTCAAATGACAGCTTGGGGGGCCTAGTTGCTTGGGGGGCTCTATGTAACCGCATAGTCCGCATATAGCAAGAAACGGCTCTGTCTATGGGGAAAAGTAAAACATCTATGTTGAATCGTTTGTAAGGAGAACACTTTCGTTTATATTTCACAAAGAAGTAAAAACATCACATACCTGACAATAACGGTTGCCTGAATGGACCACGGACTATAAAATCACATCCCAACTATGGAATTTAGATACACGGTACTTTGTCCTATTGGACAAAATAAACTCAGAGCGAATCATTTGTAATTTAGAGCTACACATGCACCACATGCATTGTGTTTCACACCCTGTCTAAAGTGAGCTCATCATTATCACTTTGATGATGTCATTATGTAGCCTCCCGCAGACGGACTTATGAGAAACATTGGCTGTTTCTCAGCGTGCGTTCTTTGCCTTCTTGGGCTTGAGAAACAGCCATTAAGTCAGGTAGGGGCTTTGGTAGGCTAGACCGCGGAACTGAGCCGAACTTAACCCAGCCATGCGGTGACGTGACGTCTTTAACACTTCTTCTTTCATGCAATTATTTTCACATAAATAAACTATGTATTAAAAATATAATAGTCATTAGCGGGTAAGACTACACTTTCAAGATTTTTTTTCTTTAACAGCCAGACTGCATTCCTTTAACTCAGAATCTCCATCATCTACAGTAAGGCAGTCCCCATGTACCAGTACTTAGGAACACACTCCTACCACCAAATAACCTCGCTGCCTGCAGCATATATTCTTCTCATAGCAATACTCATAGATATCAGCTATTATTTTGGACCTCTCTTGCTTCTCTGGAAAATAATTGCTCACTCAACAAATCAAAGTCAATTCAAATTCAGTTTAGGATTTAAGATTTTAGGTTCATGTTGAATAAAATTAAATTCAATACCAACCGTTTGTTCTTCTTCAACCTCTAACACACACACACACACACACACACACACACACACACACCTAAAAAACCTCAGATTCAATTAAGAATCAAAATGGCAAACACCATAATCTATTGCAGGAAACCTCTTTTTTCGAGTCAAGATTCTATGTGGCATACTTTCAACCCCTCATTAGCAGAAAACGTTTTAAAGAACCACCTCATACTTCCAGAGAACTTTTTTTTAATCTGAGGCACCAAGCTTCCATAGGATCACTGTTTGCTGCATGGTATGGAAGCTTCAGTCACTACAGCACCTACATAGGTAAGCTAAACAAACTCCCTCAGGTCAGTATTATCTACACTGTAAATTTAAATGTCTCTGGGTACTTTAAACCTTTCTTCGATTTAACACAAAAGTTCAGAAATTTGACTGCGATGGCTAGATTCCTGTGTGCTTGGACGGAGTTCGGTGGGCAGTGTTAGGTGAGGTATAGAGAATGAGGATGGAGGACAAACATCAGATGGGGGATGTAAAAACAACTTGATTATGGCTGGCAGGATGATGACGACCAAATAAAAAGGATAAAAGGAATCAACACAAACCAAACGCAAAAAAAAAAAAAAGTGGAGAAAAAAAAAAACACAGTTGCTTAATGATCAATCAAGTTTTATTGAACACTTACGCAGCATTGTGTGAATGTTTCTCGTACATAAATAACTGATTCAAAAGAAGAAGAAAAAGGGTTTAATTTGTTTTAAATTGAGATTTCTTTTAAGATGACACCAACTAAACTAGGCTTGTCTTTAAATTTGGTAAATATAAAAAAAATATTAATTCTTTGTGAATAAATAAATAACACGACATCTTTATGAAATAAAGACTTAATATTCTACGCATTGCATTAGGCAGCCAATTCATATCTTGGAGTACAATTCCATATTTGGTCTCAGCAGTTAAATTAGATAGACTGCACTTGCATTTCTGTGCCTTTCAAACCTCATTTGAATCTATGACAAATGTTTTGGTGTGGTAAAACAAGTACAGTAGATTCCATAAGCAGTTGAGTGCCTTTATGATATAAGGAGTATAGCTTGCCTAATGTATAGAATCAAACCTATCTATCTAAGCAAGCTGACTGTTTTGTAACCTCAATCTCACAAACCCGATGTTCAACTCCATCAATGCCAATAGTGGTACTCCTACACTCTCATCTTCCAGCAACCTTCAAAACACACACACACACACACACACACACACACACACACACACACACACACACACACACAAGCTGCCTTTCTCCTCCTAACCTTTTCTACAGTCATGTGCTGATAAGATTTAAAAAAAAAAAAAACAAGTCCACCAAGTTATTCTACAATAAGCTCTTTCTCAAGTGATACAAAAAAACAACATCTATGTACACTTAAGATTTGTTCCAAATATTAATAAAAATAAAACATTTAATGAAATCCCACACTCTTCTTGTATGATTTATTGCTTTAATCATTGTTGCCTCTAGCACCCACTCTAAGGATTATGGTTTTGGAACAGGTTCAATGGCAGAGCACTCTGGCTAACTAGTGGTGCACCAGTACTCATGAAGGTGAGTCCCAAAACTGCTGTAAGAGAGAGAGAGAGCTGGCCTGCTGTAATCTCCCGGTTAGGTGGGTGTACTCTGTGATAACCTGGACCACGAGATATAACCACCATCACCACCAGAAAGCCTCTCTGTCTCTGCATTGTGGCTGCCATCTGTGCATCCTAAACCTAACCCGAGTCAGTCCACACAATTAAGAAACAAAGCTATCAAAATAAAAATTTATAAAAAAAAAAAAAATACAAGCTATAGTGCAATTACTCATTGAGAATACTCCTTCATAGTGATAATTGAATGAAGTACCTCAGGCTAATAATTAAAAAACAAGAAAAAAAAAATCAAAGCTGATAGTAAAGATAATCAGTTACACGATAAAATGATTAGCAGCAGAAAGTGCCTGGGACTAGTGTGCTCTCCCTGTCCCCCTGAGGATTAACAGTGACCCCACAAACCACGTCAAGAAGCACCAACACTACACTGGATACACCTCCCAGCCCTGCAGCCTGTCTACACCTCCCAGCCCTGCAGCCTGTCTACTGGATACACCTCCCAGCCCTGCAGCTTGTCTACTGGATACACCTCCCAGCCCTGCAGCCTGTCTACACCTCCCAGCCCTGCAGCCTGTCTACTGGATACACCTCCCAGCCCTGCAGCCTGTCTACACCTCCCAGCCCTGCAGCCTGTCTACTGGATACACCTCCCAGCCCTGCAGCCTGTCTACTGGATACACCTCCCAGCCCTGCAGCCTGTCTACTGGATACACCTCCCAGCCCTGTAGCCTGTCTACTGGATACACCTCCCAGCCCTGCAGCCTGTCTACTGGATACACCTCCCAGCCCTGCAGCCTGTCTGCTGGATACACCTCCCAGCCCTGTAGCTTCTGCTGGATAAACCTCCTAGCCTCTCTGCTGGATAACCTCACAGCCTCACAGCCTCTCTGCTGGATAACCTCACAGCCTTTCTGCTGGATAAACCTCACAGCCTCTCTGCTGAATAAACCTCCGGACATACAATGCGATATCAAACTATAGAAATATAACACGGTAGAATGGACACGCTTATTCAAGTAAACACTCCCTGAATCGTTGTTATTGTTGGGCTGGAACAGGAGGAGGAGGAGGAGGAGGAGGAGGGGAAACCTGTTGGTCCTGAGCTACATCCTTTATCATCATCTTCATCATCATAACAGCTGATTCCAGGAACACATAGAATGTGATGAGGTCCTCCACTGATTGATGGACAGCTTAACTAGGCTTTCTCCAGTTTCCTGAGACGGAAGGATCACCATCTAAACCCAACAAACACCTCCTATACCGGCCCTCTGCCAGTCACCCAACCTCTCCAACTTAAAACTACACCATCTTAAACTCAGCCAACACCCATTGGAGCCACTAGGTGGCAACCTATAAAAATACAACTACCATAGTTTCTTTGGTTACAAGCCGCAGCTAAAATCCTGCTCGTTACATCCTGTGCTACATTCACAATAAATAACAATCAGTCGTTCGACTACATATCAATGTGAGGAGCTCGATAAAATAATATCCTGTTGTTGTACAAATGGAACCAAGTGGAACAAACTTGAGAGGCAGGTGAAATGGAACAATGGAGACACGTTATGTACCAGGTTTCAAAGCAAAAGAAATGGCCGCTCATTACACGAAGATGATTGCATGAATGAGATGATATGAAAGACAAGACAGCTAAGCTTTAAACCTCATATTTTGACTAACAGATTATTTAATTATCTTTCTCTGGCCTTAAAACATTGGGAGAAGAACCCCTTTTTTATCCAATGTTTCTTCAACATTAAATACACTAAATGTGTTAATGATCAAACTATTTCCTTACCATAAACTAAAACAAAATATTTTCAGTCCAGATAGCTCTGGAGTTTTGTGCATACTACTGAACTCTCAACGTTTGTGCGTACATAGTACCAACCTTTGTTTAACTTAATAATCAAATGACTTCCTATCTTTTTCTAACAATAAAATCTATAAATAGGAACCCATTTACCATAGTTAAGTGGACTTGTGCGTGTGTTGGGTTTTACTGGGGTTCGGAGCCTCGATCATCAACAGGGGCACACACTGGAAGCATCTCCGGTTACTCCACGGCCAACTTTCACGACTCTTCAGCCTGACACTCTTTGCACTACAAGAAATAATAATTTACAAACGGAATTCACCCTACATTTAAAGGGCTCTTATTTTTTTTTTTTTATATGACGTCTTTCTATATGTAAGTATAATAATATGATAAATATTTCTTGGTGAATCTTTTTTCAGGGTTAGTGGTTTAGTTTGGCTGCCTGCTCCTTCTCGGCCTTCTCCTTGGCTTTCTCCTTGTCCAATAGCTTCTCTTCCTTCTGGAGGAGCACCATGATGTCAGCCACCTGATTGGTGGAGATGTCGATGTCTTCCTTGTCAATCAGTTCCACCACCTGCCATTGGAGGAATCACGTTACAGCGCACAGCCTCCAGGAACTCAACAGTCAAGAAGAGAATTAGTCAGAGGACTTGTGGTGGAGAGTTCCCCCTGTTTAGTAGGGACACTGACACAGAGAAAGACAAGACACAGGCTACGCTGTACATCGGCAGTCCTTTCACATAACACGTTGACAACCATGTGTAGATTGATGGCTCAAATCTGAGGCACTACCTGTTTTAAGGAGTTTTGTCTGTGTAGTCTTTACACCAGCCTCCGAGTGAATAATAAAATACAAGTCTTGAGTCTTTATTTCCACCAATCACACACACACACACGCAAACCTTTACCTTAATGACGTCGTCAATGTCTATTTTGCCGTCCTTGTTGTCGTCCAGGGCGTCGGCGATTCTCTGCAGCTTGTCTTCTGGAATGTTCTTGATCTGTCGCATGATGGCGATGAGCTCGTCGATGCTGATGAGGTTCTCCCTGAAGGTGAACAACAGACTGCATACAGGAAACGATTAATCGGATTGGCAACAGGCAAAATGGTGGAGAAGGCTCTGCTGGAACTGAAACCAAGCCAAAGCAGCATGCAAGGTTCTCCCAGAGCACACCAATCAACGGGACTTACACAAAATATGAAAAAACGTGTTATATTACGTCAAATTGTTGTTTTTTTTTTCTCGATTAATGATATCGGCAACAGTATAAAGATTTTGTACATTGGGCTGCAAGGAAGTTAAGCGAAATTTTTATTTTGGTTAATTGGAGAAAAGCTGCTATTTTTTTTTTTGCAAATGCTTCAGCCCCCCCAAAAAATCAAAAATCTTCAGATTTGCGTTCAAATATTCTGATTTTCTGAAACGAAGGCTTACATTTTTTTATATTATTTCTTAATTAAGCAAATGAAGTTTTTAAAAAAGTGGTTGTTCTGTTAATTATTGGGGCAAAAAAGATAAAATAAAGGAATATGACAATGAGTGCATAGCAACAACGTAAATAACAACTAAGCAGTATTGGTCGTTATGGGATGCTGGGAAACGGTCATTCGATATTTAGTTAAATTCTAAATGGTTGACAATTTCAAAATACAAATTGGTTAGGCATTTGCCAAGCAAGAAATGGAAATGGGAGTTGTACCACATTTCATCTTACCTTTTTGTGTCAATTAATTTCTCTAGGAATAATCTGTGAAATTCATGTGTGTTAGATGCTGACCTTAGAAATATATGAAATTCTGTTTGATCGTTTTCTTCTGGGAAACCCATAGCGTTACATCTCCTCCACCATTTTATAAAAATAAAACACAACATCACACAAAGAACAAACGGCACATACAAACTGTTGATCTGCTAAACCAGAATCCAGGGTTTGACTTCCATGAGGTAGAGTTGTGATATTTAAATGATTCACTCGGATAACGAATTTCATAAACCCAACAACTTATCTGGGTAATGTAGACCAGCAACATAGCTCATGATCAAAAATGATCCACCCTTAACCAGTCAAACAGGGAAAGCCAAACGTCGTGTATGTAACCAGTATTCCTCAATACAGAACCCAGTGACTTTAAAACATCATAGCTCTATTTCCCTTCTAAAACCCCAGCCTCAGTCACATAGCCATTCCTATCTAAATGGCTCCTCTCAAAGCATGTCTGCTTCTCTAACCCTAGCCCTAACCCTAACCCAGTGACTTAAGTTACTTTATGTTCCTCCCCAGTGCTTTCAAACTATTAAAATGGTTTCCCTTTTAACTCCCTGACACCCTCCCCTCCTTTTTCAATCCTTTTCCTCCCACGCTCTGAATGAATGAATGAATCAATGAATGAATGAATGTTGTCCATTTAAACAGCATTGCATTATATCACCCATCAGTACTACTAGAGGCTATCAAAATGAATTGCAGTCGGCGTGCCACTGAACCAGGTGAGAAGATGCACTGCTTTACATTGAGCAATGGCCTTCAGCCGTCTGCTACACCCGCCTTAGTCCTTTGAACTGACGGGACCTTCAACGAGAGGACTGACAGTTGAGCACACAGACGAATCCCGACCTCTACCTAGCAACACCACCCCGGATGATTATGATTGGTGGAAACAATTAAAACACAAAAAAAGGCCCTAACCCTAACCCTACTAGATTAGTTTAACTCGTGTAGCTTTTTCCAGTGTGGCCAACCAAAGAAGACCAAAACGCCCACACAGCACGGCTACGCCAGGGTATTGATCACATGACTAAAACCAGGCTGATAACCAGGACATGAGATGTCACGTTAACCCTTCACAGTAGCGTTTCCCGGGTAACACTGGACAAGGACAGATTAAACGCTTCTGATTGGCTTACCCGACAGGAGGGCTGCTTCCTCCGTCCAGCTGTCCGTCCAGAACCACTTTGTCCTTCTCCAGTTCGCCGATGATCTTGTCCAGGCGGCCGATCATGCGATTGACCCTCTTGGAGAGGCGTTGGCTGGCCTTGGACTCCTCCACCGCCCTCCCCAGACCCGTTTTAGACAGTTCCTTCTTTATCTCCTCCACGTCCTGGTTTCACACACACGCACACACACGCACGCACACACACCGATAAAGAGTGAGAGACATACACATAAATAAAGAGAGAGAGAGACACACATAGAACACGCACGCACGCACACACACACACACACACACACACACACACACACACACACACACACACACACACACACACACACACACACACACACACACACACACACACACACACACACACACACACACACACACACACACACACACACACACACAGTATGAGGAACGAATTGGTCGTCATTGTTCTTCTCCAGTCCTGTACACACCCCCCTATAGAAGGGCTACCTCCACAGGAAAAGTCTAGTATGGAGGCCAAGGACTAGTTACTGTACAAAGAAGGGGAAACGCCTTTGACAGTTCCAACACACTCACAGTAAGAGCTATATTGTAACACACAAGCACAAACATAAACATAAACACACACCTACACACACACACAAATTCCTAACCCACATACCTACACACCCAACCACCTACACACCCACACATTCCTTTCACACACACACACACACACACACACACACACACACACACACACACACACACCTCGTTGTATTCCTGGACGTCTTCCTTGAGGTCCTCCAGCTCCTCCTTCTCCAGAGTCAGCAGTTTCTTCTGCTGCTTCAGCTTGGTGCAGGCATCACTCAGCATGTCTATCTCCTCTTTGGAGATCTCCTCTCCCTGGGGGACACACACCACACTATCAGAAGGGCATCCCATAATACACACCCAAACACACTGTCAGAACACACGTTCCAAAGAATACACACACAGAACACAGTCAGAACCCCTCTCATATTGCACTCCAGAACACACACCCCGAGACGTGGACTGCACGTCCCATAGTGCACTGCAGATATACGCCCCCCACACTACAGCAGGCTACATTCCAACATGGGATTTGTCATTCAAAACTACAGTGGGAGGGAGATATGTAGCAGGTTTACAATCAGCTGGGGACCCTTAATACAATAATTGGTTAGGAAAGGATGGGGGGGAGAGAAGTGTCTTAGGTTCATCACAGGGACCCAAAGTGTTTAGGGTGAGGCCAGTATCTGACGCCATTGTGGGGGAGGGGAGTAAGTAGAGGGGGTGTTGGGGGTGGGATGGGCGTTGGGGGGGGGGGGGGGTGGGGGGGTCATTCATGGGTTACGGAGCACGGGGACAACCTGGTCCAAACATGGCAGAGAGAGAGAGAGTTAGAGAGAGAGAGGTAGAGAGAGAGAGGTAGAGAGAGAGAGAAACAGAACTTGTGCAGGAGTGAAGCCCTATTTGATGGGGGACAGGGACCGCTGTGAATCTGACCTGCGTACGTAGATACCTCTGCCACTGTTCAAACTGACACGGCCGCAACGTCAACAAAAACAAGGAGACAGAAAGCAGACAGCGACTGGAAACAGTGATCATAGAACAACTGGGTTGACCCGCTTGCCGTGGTTATGTGAAAAAAAAGAACCAACTATTGATTTCACACAGCAGACGATAGAACCAAGGTACATCTGCCAAAGCAACAACACACACAGAGTGACAGGATCATGAAATAATAATAATAATAATAATAATAACGTTATTTCCATTTACCTTGACTCCTTCCAGAACGGGGGCTGTGTCTCGTAAGGCGTCTGATTGGACGGACCTGTCGGCGGCGGCCTGGATAGGCTCCGCCTCCAGCCCACCCCGCTGGCCGCGGTCCTCGTCCTGCTCCTTGGCCTTCTCTGCAGCGTCAGCCAGCCTCTCCAGCTCCCTCTCCTTGTTCTCCTGGCGGATGGCCCTCTCCTCCTGCAGAGTGGTCTCCAGCTTGGTCTTGTTGTCCACCATGGAGAGCTCCATCTCGGCCACTTTCATCTGAGCCTCCTTACCCTACAGACGGAGGGAGGGAGGCAGGGAGAGAGGGAGAGACGGAGGGAGGGAGGGAAGGAGGGGGTGTTAAGAGGGAGAGGGAGATAGAGACGGTTAGAGAGAATGATACAGATAGAGGGTCTGTTACAGTGACTCCCCACTAGGGTCTGTTACAGTGACTCCCCACTAGGGTCTGTTACAGTGACTCACCACTAGAGGGCGTCTCAGTGACTCACCACTAGAGGGCGTCTCAGTGACTCACCACTAGAGGGCGTCTCAGTGGCTCAGACTATGGTCTGTTACAGTGACTCACCACTAGAGGGCGTCTCAGTGACTCACCACTAGGGTCTGTTACAGTGACTCACCACTAGAGGGCGTCTCAGTGACTCACCACTAGAGGGCGTCTCAGTGACTCACCACTAGGGTCTGTTACAGTGACTCACCACTAGAGGGCGTCTCAGTGACTCACCACTATGTCGGGTAGGATCTGCAGGGTGGTCTTGAGCTGGTCGGCCGGGGAGAGGGTGTCAGGGAGGAACATGGCTCGGGACAGGAGCAGCAGGGAGGTGGGGATGTGCTGCTCCAGATGAAGCTCCAACCACTAAGGAAGGAAGAGAGAGAGAGAGAGAGAGTGAGAGAGAGAGAGAGAATTACATTTCATATTAGTATTATGATTATTATTTTGATGATTACAGTACAATATTAATGCTCTTTTTCTTATTGTTGTTTTGTTGTATTCTACAGAAGGTCGGTGTGGTCCACCGTAAACGTAACAAAATGGCCGCCTGTGGATGACCTGTTTGAGCTGCTCCCTCAGTCTCTCCTCCGTCACGCCCAGAGATCTCATTCCTCGGACGCGACACGCTGCCTGGACCTCGTTGACGCTCAGACTGTCCACACCTTCCTCTGCGATCATCTGTGAAGCGGGAAAACACAGTGTTCACAGAGGATAGAGAGCAGCTTGGGATGGTTCTCTTTTAATGGGGAATTTGGTGTTTTGGGGCTCACTTAAGCATGGGAAGTTTAGGTAGCACAGAAAGCTACCATAAAGCTGCAACAACACATTTAGTGCAAACAGTCAAAGTAGAAACCAAGCAAAAGAAAACATATACATAGATACTGTGCAAAAGTTTTAGTCAGATGTAAAAAAAATGCTGGCACAAATTTGAAACCAAAGAGTGGTCACAGCAAATACTGATTTGGTTTAGATTGTTCATTTGTTGATTCACTTTGCATTTAATTAATTGATACAAAATAAACTATTAACATTAACATTAACATATTAACATTTTTTAAAGCATTCTTACTTTACACACCTGCCTAAAACTTTTGCACAGTACTGTACATATACACACATCCAACTACTGTCTACGTTACAGAAAAGCTAAACCCCAGCACTGAATCTGATCCTAGGTCAGACAGAGACAGATACAGATATAAAGAGAGAGGTAAAAAGCTTAAAATCCACAGTCCAAGAAGCTTAGCTAAGACCTGATCCCAGGTCAGAGTATTCCCACAGCGGTCGGACCTTGTCGTCCGCGCGGATGGTGCGGAGCTTCATGATGAGTTGGAAGCGCAGGAAGTTGTTGGTTCCCATGGACTGTAGCTCCAGAAGGCGACACAGCGCCACCAGCTGGGGGCGACCGAGATTGTCCAGCGTCAACTCGTCCTCGAACAGCTTGGAGAATCGGATGATCTGCTCATTGCTAGGGCGCTCGCCAGAGTCACGGATCTAAATGGTGTAAAACAATATATATATATTATATTATATATATATATATATATATATTATATGAAAAGAATTAGCTTCTCAAAGGGTCACTCAAACTTTCTTCTTACAAGGTCAAAGTTTGTTGACTAATGCAGAGAAGTAAGTGCAATTCTTAGCGAATATAGATAAGCAGATACATTGCATGTGTTGCTCAACAAAAATAAAATCTATATTTTGGGGGCAAAAATTCGAGTGCAAAAAAAAGCTGAACTGGTTCTGTACTGTTCTGAATAGACCTAAAAGATTACGAAGAAAAAAACTGGATGTTATTTAGACAAACTATGAACCAACATTTTAATTAAAAACAGTTAACACCGACAGACCTTCTGGAAGAAAGTGGAGAATTCCTCGGTTACGTTGCCCTTGGAGGCCTTATTGCGCAGGGCGATCTCTTCAACGGTGTCTTGGAGAAACTTGGCCATCTCCAGCTTGACCCTTAGTTCCGTCTTCAAACGCTCTTCCTACAAGAGGAAACGCATGACACAAACCACATCTTAATGTGTACACTTGTGAGTTGTTTGCTTAAGTTTAAAAAAATGTGTGAGGGTGGTGGAGGTGATGGTGAGGGTGGAAGTGGTGGAGGTGATGGTGAGGGTGGAGGTGGTGAGGGTGGAGGTGGTGAGGGTGGTGGTGGTGGATAGGGTGGAGGTGATGAGGGTGGAGGTGGTGGAGGTGATGGTGGAGGGGATGGTGGAGGTGGTGGAGGTGATGGTGAGGGTGGTGAGGGTGGTAAGGGTGGAGGTGATGGTGAGGGTGGAGGTGGTGGATAGGGTGGTGGAGGTGGTGAGGGTTATAGACAGAAGACAAAGTAGACAGAGCTAATACAGTTAGCCAGTTACTACAGCTGGGATTAGCGAGGAGAATGGGATTACAGACCGGCCCCTTAACAGAAGACATGGACCGGTCAGGGGGGTCAAGGGGGCTTTGGGTGAAAGTTCAGGAAGGACTGACTGTACTCTCACTGCAGCAGCTGATGGTGTGTGTATAAACTCTTACAGAACGATAACCGAAAACACCAAACAATATTTCAGGATGTTAATTGTTTTTCTAATGATTCTGGTCTGGGCCTTTCTACCATCAGCAGCATGGGAGAACCCAGTGGACTTCACGCAGTTATGTTTGCTACAGAGTCTCTTCTGTCACTTTCAGTTATGATTGCTACAGACTCTCTTCTGTCACTTTCAGTTATGTTTGCTACAGAGTCTCTTCTGTCACTTTCAGTTATGATTGCTACAGACTCTCTTCTGTCACTTTCAGTTATGATTGCTACAGACTCTCTTCTGTCACTTTCAGTTATGATGGCTACAGAGTCTCTTCTGTCACTTTCAGTTATGATTGCTACAGACTCTCTTCTGTCACTTTCAGTTATGATGGCTACAGAGTCTCTTTTGTCACTTTCAGTTATGTTGAAACAGAGACACTTCTGGCCGTTATAGTTTTGATTGAAGCAGAGCCAATTCTGTTAGTGTAATCCTGGGATGAGGGGAACATATCTGCTTGGCCCTGTTGGTAAAATACCTAAAATGCTGTTGTTTTTGAACATACCAAACAATATTTTTGGGCTGAAATACTCCTTTAAAATATACCTGGCCTGGGCTTCTTATCACCCGACCCTTACAGTTCTGACTGAAAAGGTCCGTCCCTTGTGTTAGTTGGCATGGTAACATGTAATGGAGGGAGGGGCCTTCTACCTTCTTGGACTGTGTCTCGAAGGTGGAAGGCAGCATGTTGGGGAAGAGCTTAAGTGCCACAGGAAGCAGGAACTCCATGAAGGGAACGATGATGAAAACCAGGAACGGAAGGAGCCGGAACACATCCGCACAGGTTCTCAGGAACTGTTGGGGGAGGGGGGGGGGGGGGCAGAGTCAGTCATAACGGTTTGACATTAGCTTCATGTTATTGAGATGGAGACAAATCAAATTAAATCTTCCCACATGAAAAAGCTTAGTTCAACTTGTCAGGCACTTGAAACATGAATATCTTAGATAAATATAGATATTTTTAAGTATTTTTACTGTATCCCAACCCATATTAAAGTCCCAAGTCTGTAGAGGTGTGTCGTAACACGGCAGGTTTTTTCCACCCAAACAACAATCATGACAATTCCACTTCTTTGAAGGACCTGTGAATTGAAGTCTAAACCTGTAGTTTGCATGTTTCTCCAGCAGAGGGCAGCAGTGAGGGAAATCTCCAGCAACCACAACATTCAAAGTGTTCTAGACTCGAGCACCCACCCAATTAACCCATTGCTATACTGTATCCTCAGCCCACTGTAATGGTAGTTTCCACTACGTCAGCACTAACTTTCAACCCCCTATACAGTCATACATCACCACGGGCAACAGAAGTCTCCTAATTCACAGGCCATATTGTTTGCATGGTGGAGCTGTACACTGCGGTGAACATTCTGACCAACAAACAAGGCTCACAAAGTAATCATTCTTAGAATGAGTCAGACTAACCGTTAGCATAACGAATAAAACTAAATGTCTGTCGGATCATCCTGGACTGAAGCTAACTGGATACTGTCGCTTCAGTGAGTGGTTGAGATGAGCGGAAACGTGTGATGATTCAAACATTTCAATGAAATCATTCACATTCTATTAGGCCGCTGTGCCATTGTAAAGGCTTGGGATTCAAAAACAATCCATCAAACCACCCAGAGAGGGAAAGAGACAGAACAAGGGAACAAGAGAGAAGGTGAAAGAGAACAACAGAAGAGAAAAAACGGAGAGAGAGAGAGAGAGAGAGAGAGAAAGAAAGAGGGAGAAAGAGAGAGGGGAAAATTCCCTGTGGGGGTAAACCTCCCCCTGTGTGCTCCCCCGTCCCCTCTCCACCTGCATATGAGTGGACCAGGGGATTTAGACCGGGCCCAGTGAAAAGGCCTTTGTCTGCAGCCCCATTGACATGTATATAACCTCCCTAGGACCCACATCAAAGATGGAGGCAGCTTGAGGACTCTGGAAATGTGAATAGGGAAAGAGGCCTAAAGCCCCCCTAGGCCAGCTCAATGGTGGCTTGAATGGGCTTGGGATATGGGCTGCATTTGAATGCGCTGCAGATGTGCTGAGGGACCAGACTTCAAAAGTAGTCCCTGTTCTTAGCATACGCGGGGAACCAGCACAAAGAACATTTTAGAGTTGTTGGAATCAGGGTGGCTGTCCTTTAAAAGGTTCAAAATAAATCTGTAAAATGGTAAGTTCAATAAAATAGTATTGAAACAAAAGTGAACCTGAATGGATAGGAACAAATCCAAGGTCGCCACTAATTCATTTGACCCAACACCAAAGCCCTCCCAAGAACACAGCCCTACCCGTCTCTGTCCTGAGATGACTTTCTTTGCGTGCACGCACGCACGCACTCACGCACTGCTGGCAGAGGCATTACATTACTGCAATACTTGCTGGTTCTGGGCTCTGCTCCAACGACAGAGGGAACCACATCTCTATGCTGCTGCATGCGGCTGACAGGCTGACGCTTGCCGGCACGCCACACGTTCCCTCTGCGTCTCTGGTTACTAAGTAACACATTCCAACAGCATATCTATCTGTCTGTCTGATGGGTGGTCTACAAATCCCGCCTCCTCCTCCTCCTCCTCCTCCTCCTCCTCCTTCCTTCCTTCCTTCCTTCCTTCCTTCCTTCCTTCCTTCCTTCCTTCCTCCCTCCCTCCCTCCCTCCCTCCCTCCCTCCCTCCCTCCCTCCGACATTATAACCTCATAGACCTTGAACTGGTCCAGTCAGATATCGAACAGCCATCAGTTTATGACTTCTCTGGGAAAAGACAGCCCAGGGTCGTTTAGATGTCGACAATCTCAAACGGACTCCTGTTGATCTTCAACCCACGTTTACGCCACGATATCCTGACACTCTCTCCGTCTGATACTCACATGGTTTTTATTTTGGGTATCTAACCTTTGGAGCTCACACGGAAGAGGTCGTCAACCGCATTCCTTACGTTCGTCCCGATACTAACAGACCGTCTCTAGAAGCAGGGTTCGAGTTGACCAGTTACAGAACCGCCTGGGGTGAAGACGAGCTTACAGCAGGGCTGTCCTCTTTCCTCCACCCCGGGCTCGGTTTCCTGGTGCTCCCTGGACGAGTCGTCTCATCAAACAGTCATGGGGTCATGTTCCTTCCTGGAGAGGCCCTAATCCTGTTGGCCTCTCTTGTCTATCAAAACAATCAGTGTGCTGCCAATCTCTCTAATTGATCCCATCAACCAATGAGATGGTTTTGGATTAAACAAGACGGAACAAGATGTCCACCAGGTCAAGCCCTCTCCTCTCTCTCTCTCTCTCTCTCTCTCTCTCTCTCTCTCTCTCTCTCTCTCTCTCTCTCTCTCTCTCTCTCTCTCTCTCTCTCTCTCTCTCTCTCTCTCTCTCTCTCTCTCTCTCTCTCTCTCTCTCTCTCTCTCTCTCTCTCTCTCTCTCTCTCTCTCTCTCTCTCTCTCTCTCTCTCTCTCTCTCTCTCTCTCTCTCTCTCTCTCTCTCTCTCTAAACCCTGCTCAGTCCATGTTTATACTGGAAGTGTTGGTTAACATAACATTTATCTAATCTGTGTGGGCGCTAATATGTACAGTGAATGCGAAAACAACACATAGAACTGCCACTACATAGACTCTCAGAATGGGTGGTCCCCTCGAAGACTGACCCCATGACCCTGTCAGTCATACAGGTTCCATGACAACCACGTATTGACACAGCGATAATGACATAATAGGCCTGGCTAAGTGATTGATTAGATCAGTAGTCGTCCCACAACACTGAGGTAAGAATCCCCTCACCTAGGGAGAAACCTCACCTGGGAACAAAACGTGTGTTTGATGCCACCATTCATATTTTATAACCTCAAAACAACAAGAGTGTGTGTGTGTGTGTGTGTGTGCGCGTGTGCGCGTTAACACTTCAGAGGCCTTCAAGTGCGTGGCAAGTTAACCCGAGCTCGCGCCGACCATTTTGAACGGCTGCACGTTCCCCTACAGCGTTGATTGGCTCGTCGGGTCACCTGTCTCCTCTCGCGGCGGGACAGCGTGTGTCCGTTCAGCACCCTCCACAGCATGCGGCCCGAGATGGTGGTGTCTATCCACAGCAGCCTGAAGCCGTGGTAGTAGTGTTTGACCTCGTCCACCACCCGCTGCCTGATGGTCCGCGCCAGGGAGTCCACCGCGGGGGGGCTGTACACCGGCCCGCCTTCCTCCAGCTTCTTGCTCTTGTCCTTCAGCAAGCGCAGCGACATCTCCGCTTTGGAGTCGTCCCTGCGCCGCCCCGTGGTGTGAATCCAGCGCGCCCCGGGGACGTCTCGGCGGGGGGGGGCTGTCGTCCACCCGACGCCCGTCAAGGCGGGGTACAGCGAGGAAGAGGAGGAGGAGGAGGCACGCATCACAGCGCCGCAGTAGGGCATCTGGGGGTCCAGCCAGTGACCGAGGTAGCTGTCCAGTAGCTGGCTGTCGGAGAGGCAGCCTTCGGACGCGAGGAAGGAAGGGATGAGGGACGAGGCCGGGGCCAAGCCAGAGCCTCTGAGGCCATCGTCCACCCTGACGGACAAGCAGGATAGGGGTTAGCTACACAAGGAAGGCAGCCAGTACAAAATGTTCTGCTTTATTACAAAGCAATTGAAAAGTTATCAGGGATAAAATTGGTATTCAGGGTAACTTTATAATTGTGTGGCGTTCATTTTTTTGGGGGGGGAAGAGAAAGGTTTTTATGAAATTCAGCTATGTTGATACTGATGGAACTACACTGCAAAAAATGAAATCTAAGCAAGACCAAATATCTTGGATCAAGCCAATATATCAAACATTTCTATGGTTGTGTTTATCTTTTATTCCATACGTTATTTCTAATTTCTTATGAGGCATTTCTTGCAGTCTACATATCTGTCCCCATTTGATAGCCAAGCTACAGTCCACCACTGACCTGGGGCTGGAGAGTCTGAGAGTGGTGCAATTGAAACAGGCAACATCTTGTAGTTTCCCTGCAAGAGGTCGGGAAATCAGACAGACTTTAACAGACGCTGTATACGTCATTACACCGTGACTCAGCAAAGCAAGGTGGTCACAGATATTATTAACTGTACAGTCAGTGCTCAGTGAAAGATAATAGAAAAAAGTCTTAAAAACAATATATACAGTACTTTGCAAAAGTTTTAGGCAGATGGGTTGGGGGTGCTGTGAAGTAAGAATGCTTTCAAAAGTAGAAATGTAAATAGTTTTGTTTCCATCAATTAACAAAACGCAAAGTGAAGGAAAAGAAGAAATCTAAATCAAATCAATATTTCTTTGCCTTCAAAACAACATCACCTGCCTAAAACTTTTTCACTGTATATTAAAAAAACAACGTTAAGTGCTAGTAACAAACACTAGCGGTGCAAGATATATTTGTATAATATAAAAATATTCATGAAAATACATATTCCATACATTCCCCGAATGCCATTACAAAGTGTTAAATAGAACCAAACGTCACCACAGCATCAGGAGTGTTTCCTCCATATCTCCATGGTTACAAATAGGCCTATCTTAGAGCTGTATGATGATGTTTATAGCAACAGAGAATGGCAAGAAGGAAGGGGGGGGGGGGGGGGGGGGACACGAAGGGAGCAGACCTTTTAAAGCCAAGAGCACCTGTCTGTTACAGTGTGACAAGCACCCAGACAGATGGACATACATGCGGACAGACAGAGAATGGGGCCGTTGATGACGGGCTTGTAAACTTACATCCCTGTGTTGGTGGGTTATACTTCAACACGTTATGAATCCTATTTAAGGCAATTTCTGATAAATGAGAGCATGAACAACACTTAAGTGATGTCCAGACTAAAACATAGCATGCTCAGAGTGTTGTCCACAGGTAAACCCTGCTATAGTAGATTGTAAAGTATCCGTCATCACCAACAATGACTGTCACTCTCCTGCTGACACCACGGCACGGCCACCATGAAGCACCACACTGAGTTGACACATCTGTTCTAGTCTACCCTAGATCTACGGCGAACACCCCTCATCTGTCACATGGTGCGTTGGGCCTGCTCCAGCAAAAGCCTGGCCTAGCCATGATAACCGGTCAATGGCCGCCTGCCTGGGGGGGACAAAGGTTTACTGGAATGATGTCACCTTTGTGACTGTAGCACCAGTACTGTTAGCGAGCTAATGTAGCCGACCACTGTCATAGACCACAGAGAGCTCTGGAAGCATGCCTCCATGACATGACAAACAGTAACCTCTCACCCACATTGACCACAACAATCTAATTGACTAAAGGCAAAATGGAAAAAGCGTAGTCCACCTCTGTACTGTTAAACAGTTATTAAATTCAAACTTTAATAAAAATATGTTATCTATGGGCTCCGCTTAGGATGCCATGTAACCTAAATCCTATATTTAGTGTTAATGAGTGATAATTGAACCCTAAAGCCCTAAAGTAGCACAGAACTGGCAGCAAAGTGTCATCTAGGCTCCTGCTTCTGGGAAATGTAGTCTCCAGTCATAACAGATCAGAAAGCATCTCTCAAGATGTCTCAAGGTCAAACAACATTTGATTGTTTTTAAAGCTTACAGTTGTACATGCTTGTCTACAGTGCTACAGACACCTTCCTTCAGCACTATTTATCAAGCTGACTGTCAGAACGGGGTTTTTTGGCTACACTGAGATAAAACTATTAATAGATGCTGAGTCATTTTTGTAAAATGAATGCTTTATTACTTGCATAGGTGTGTTCACAGGCTGCTTCTTAGAGTACCCAGTGAACTATAGCCAGGTGCAGCACGCCACATCATTTCCTCAGGATCGATTATCAAAGCTATGTGGTTGGCCTTTACTTGATATACTCCTAGTCCAACAAAAAGCAATACACTGGAACACACAGATCACATGAAACAATGTATTAGAGGTGCAAAAACGAAAAAACGAAAACCAACATTTTGACAACACGTCCTCTTCATGATGTCGAAACGTTCGTTTTTGTTTCTACACCTCTATTCAATTCTTTCACATGATCCGTGTGCTCCAGTATCCCCCCTTTTTGTTGCCACTGGTCCTACTCGGAGTGCCCCGGCCTTCATCTCTAAAAGGGGCTTAGCACTCTTAGGACTCCTAGTCCTATCCAGGCATTTTGAAATCTGCTTGGAGTTTACAATCTAGCCAGTTTAAAATGGGCCCATAAATTTAGACTACGATAAGATAACACGTCGCTAGTTGCCCGGTCCTACACGGACTACCAATGTGCCGACCAATCTACTTGGCTCAAAGGTCCCTGGTCAACGTGTTCTATTAGTCAACCCCTTGTTGCACATTTTGCTAAATCTAAAGTAACTGTTTGGATTCCGCCTTCTCTCATCTTATCTTGAATTCGGGTTGGATGAAGATATTAGTAAAGTAAACGAAAGTTGTATTATTATCTGGTAGAAAGCTTCTATTAGCAGGCTATGTGTGGATGTGATGATGACCATGCCTTAGTCAAAGAGTATATGTATGCATCATTCCTGGAAGGTTGGAAACAATGTGTTTGCTTATGAGAACATGCTGTACCAAAGGGTTGGGCTTAGACCACATGGAGGCACCAGTAGCGTGCACATTGCTCAGGAGCCGAGACATTTCTGCACTCAACGATGCAGACAGCAAAAAAGATAAAATAACCTTCAAATATGCCACTTGGAACTATCAAAATAATATACCCTAAATCACTTTACTGTGTCAAATCCACCTGCAAAGCAGAACCTTTTTTTCATATTGGGCAAAATGTCTCACGTTGTAAGGTAACGTTCCTAACCTTCCCCACCATTCCGAACAAAGAGCTGTGTGGTTGTCCTTCCGGAGTGCCTGTTGTCCATGACAACACAACAACGTTGGCATGAGTGCCCTCCTATAGAGTAGTAGAGTCAATTCCTAGTAGGAACGTCTGTCTGTCTGTCTGTCTGTCTGTCTGTCTGTCTGTCTGTCTGTCTGTCTGTCTGTCTGTCTGTCTGTCTGTCTGTCTGTCTGTCTGTCTGTCTGTCTGTCTGTCTGTCTGTCTGTCTGTCTGTCTGTCTGTCTGTCTGTGGCTAGGGTCGTCTGAGGCCAAAGAGCTACGTTGACCTTTCCACATGTAAATGCCACTGTCACGCTGGGTCTGTTGCCAAGCAGCATGATCTCCATGAGGGCATCCCTATTACGGTAATGCAAACCCTCCCTGTCTTCTTGGATGTATCAATATACAATACTATACACTATACAGTCATAAAGGGTAGGGAAGGAACCGGTACTACTGACATTCCATTCATGCTCAGTAAGTAGTCACATGATTCACCTAATTTGGATCCCATGACGAACTGTAAAGTAATGCCTGATCTGTATTCTGAATAAAAGGTATGGGATAGGACAGGCTTCCCAAAACAAAGGATGGGCCATGTTTTCTTTTATACAAAGGTTCCAAGAAAGAACAAATACACAAGCACAGGGTGAAAAGGAGTTTAGACTTGCAGATCTAGAATGGGGTTGAAGTATTCTAAATGCAGTAGTTAAAGCTAGGCTATGTCAACACATGTCTAAAGGCAATTGTACAAGGCTTGTAAATAAGTGCTTCAGTCAGAAATTAAGACACAACGACAAAAGAAGAATGTATCCAATGAGCAAAATAAAAATATCTGATTTGAAGCATTGAAATCAGCCTCTTCTTAATAGAAGGAGTGACTTTATTATTTAGCGTTTGAACATGTATGACGTTTTCCAAAGACTTCCTGCACACATAAAGTATGCAGTTGGTCGGAGAAGGCCAGCTTCCTTTCCTATTGATAGAAGCATCAGCACCAATAATGTCATATTTGTTTTCCGACTGTTAAAATAGCTTCTGTAGTATACCGGGAGACATTTTCCTCGACTAGAGCCTGTCTCGTTGCCAAGGTAGATTTCTGCCATGGCAGACTGCAGCAGAGGGGGCGCATGCCAACGAAACAAGGGTGTCCTCAAATAACCTGGCCTCATATGACGTCCGCCTCAGGTTCTAGACAAAATGTATATTCGCAAGATGTGGCGTCCGTACCAATATATAACCAGAATATGACTCAGCAGGGTAACCGAATACATTACATAAGTGGTATCATTGAGTAGCACTCTAAACATTATATGCATGTGAGAAATGTAACATACCGCATCAGTCAGTTAAGAAACTAGATTAAACATAGACAGCATCATCATATTATTTCATCCTACTTGCCTTTCTGGAGACCCATCATAAAACAGGGCACAACAAATTTGACCAAGACAAATTTTAGTTAAAACATTATCAGTCAAAAGAAAAATCAATATGCCAATAAAAATATAGAACATTTTACCTTTTCTGAATTCGCTCTTCAATGTCCTAGATGTTTTTATTAATGGAGAGCGAGACCTTGTAAATAGGATTAACGCCATGCGGAGACTGAGTGTAACTGTCTGGCAACTAGATATAGCCAGCCAGCTAGTTAGCCAACTAACCTTACCCGTTGGTAAACTATGATACCAAACCAATCAACGATACCGATCCAGTTTAAACGTTATCCGGTAACTTCAATGTGAAAGCCAACGCCTTGTGCGCTTCCGACAAACGTTAGCTATAAACAGTGTCCTGTAGTTGAACTTCTTGCCCCATGTCCTTCCTCTAACACGGTCTCTCTGCGTGGATGTCAGTTACCCTGGCTAGCGTAGCTAACTATATCCCGCTAACAAGTGACGATGTACTGCACTGCCACTGGTTTGGGTTGGATTCACTTGGCTTCCGTTTTCCTCGAACTATGTATGTCCTGCCTTGATGCTGTAACTTTGGTTAGATGTTGCTATTTCAACCAATTCACTGATACGTGTTTTTGTGTTCTATGGTTAAAAAAAGCTTTTTCAAAATAAACTTAGTGTCAACGTTCCTAGCTTACTCATTATGACTACTCTTAGTATGTTCTCAGTAACTTCTAAACTCCACCCTGTCCCCGGTCGGTCAATTGAACTGTCAGTAAACTGATTCCGCTCAGTCAAGCAAAGTTCACAAACCACACTTGGGGTCTAAAAAACAAAAAAAAAAGCTGGGTACCGAAAACATTTTTCGACTCTTAAATTAACACATTGTAGCTAGATTCTTCTTATAGGCCTATGTTTCTTGAGTTAATAAAAATGTTACTTTGACATTGTTTATTGACATTTATTGACGTTTATTGTTTATTGAGGCAAGAAAATATTTTGGTCTGGTTCTTAAAACGTCATTCCGAGTTTAAAACCCCTATCGATGCATAAATCTAGCCAAAAACAATTCAACCGTCATTCAGCCTATTCAAGTATCCTATTAAAAGGTAATATCACAAGATAGCTGAGTGGAGGCCAGATCCATAGAGCAAGTAATATCTAGTTCTATGTCTATGGCCAGACTACTGTACATCCATGCAGGCCTGCATGTAATTACAGCATACATAGCCCACAAACTCCCTTTGTTAACGGTCACTGGTTAAGCACAGCCATTCTAGGATTAGGCTTGCTAAGTAGGGCTTTAGCTTGGCCTAACCATGCATGACCACAATGCATTATAATTAACAGCTTGATTTAACGGTCTTTTTTTGCTGTTAATATTTTAACATTATATTATCATTCATTATATATTAGATGGGTTTCAGTCAGCGTCGCTCATGCACTTTACATGTGCATAAATGCAAGACTTTTCGTTGATTTACAAATATGAGCTTGCATTTTAAAATGTATCTTTATCTATCTATCTAATATAAATATAGATATATAGAGTGTGTGTTACTTTTGTACGTTTTTATTTGCGTTAAAAAAAACACCCAGCAGACTGCAGGGAGGAGACCTACTTCTTACTGGACACATTTTGAAAGGGCCGGTTGAAGTTATCCCATCTCCAAACCAATCGGAAGTAAGTATTTTTCGCGCTGATAGGAAGGAGAGTTTCCCGCAAGCTTTGATTCGGGTTGAATGAAAACGCATTTTTTGAGTATGACCAGAGACTACTTTGGCTTTTGTTAGCTTGACAATACATTTAACAGGTAAGAAAAAATCCCATAGTACGAGCTTGATGTTTTGTCGGGGGATATGCAATCGCGTGATAATGATATTTGTATCTGGTTTAGCTAGTTGACCAACCAATGCGTGTGTTAGCATGGCGCTACAACCGTAGCAGAGTTCGCTTTTCTAGCTAACTGAAGCTTGTACATTGTGAATGAAGATGTTCCAGCTAACTTGGTAAACGCTATGTTTAGCTAATCTGCGCTAGTTAGCTTTAGCCAGTGCATTGTATCCTCTGATTGCGTTGTCAGAGGCTCAGGGTTATAATATTAAGCAACGTATTTAACAGACCAACTAAGTAACGTCATTAATATATTTGATATATGGGGATTTTTATGCGGAGTCGGCAATTTGGAACGTTATAGTTGGCAAGACTAAACTTACTGACACTCACATTAAGTTTTAGCAGGCTAACTAGAGGTAATGTTAGCTAGGCAAACTCTTAGCAAGCTACTCTGCGAATGCCTTTACGTTGGAATGAATACAGTCAATTAAAATGTAATAAATATGATCTCTTCTAACTTTGTGTTTCTGTGTCGCCTTTGGTATTTACCCAATGCAATGACAGACCCGTGGCTCACTAGTTGATACGCGAAGTTGGATAGGTTAGTTGGTATCAGAGAGTAGACTGAGCCATTTGCTGCATGGTGTGCGTTCAAAGTGGCTAGGCAAATGAATACTTGATCAATCGAATTACCGCACTCGTGGACATTTTGGTTTGTTTCCCTTTTTATTATGGAAATATAAGCATAAGCAATGGGGTCTAATAATATTTGTTTATATTAACAATCTGAGTGATTTCAGCAAATACTCTGGTCCCTGCAGTTATACAGTGAGTCTGTCAGCTGCCTTCATTCCCGCGGCTTTTCCAGTGACGCTGCTGTTTGAGTCATTCAGTTATTGGCCATTCATTTTATGTGGTGGCGAAAGCAAGTTCTTGTCTAGTTCCTCGATCCATTTACTGATAAAAATCCATTTAGTCTTAACCTTGGATGCTAATCTGCAGTCGTGCTATAATTTTAGTTTTGTTGTTTTCTTTCTAAACCAAATTAACAATTACGTGAAAAATATAGGATTCTGTTTAATCATTTAATGCCTTCATATAATTATTGATAAATTGTTGCAATTTTATGGTCACAAAGCTAGTTGAATTAGTAGTGTCATACCCCTCTAACAGGATTCATCAATTTCCATTATATCCCTCTCCTGCAGCAGAGCAAGTCTGGAGGTTTGAAGGGATGGACAGTAAGGGATGTTCCCTGCCTTTGATGCTTGAGCCATCCAACCCTGTTAGCATGAAGCAGCCATCATCCGAATCTCTGAGTGGCCGCCGGAGCCGCGGGGACATGAGTGACGACCCGGGCCATCTAATGGACAAAGCCGCGGCTCAGCTAGCCGCCACCCTCCAAGACAGCGTTCTGCAGAAGATGGCCAACAACCACAACAACCACGGCCACGAGAGGCTCAAAGACTTGACCTCCCGCGTGCTCAATGGCGACCAGGACAAGATACCCAAGCTCTGCGCCCCGGAACCCCCCACCCTGAAAGGTGCTGAAGCCCCCCCGTCTCACGGGAGCACGCTCCAGCGTAAGGGGGCTTCGCCGTCTTCTCCCGAGCTGAAGCTGAAGATCACCAAGATGGTGAAGCAGCAGCCGCGGTTCGAACCCTGCTGCGCCGAGGGCCACAATGTAGCCACGGCAACGGAGGCCATTTTGGGTGCGTCCACCAAAGGGAAGGAGGTGAGGAAAAGGAAAGGAAGGCCGTGCAAACCGAAACCAAAGCCTCGACTCAAAATGGGCTCCTCAACCATACCTGGGGGGGGCCCATTCATCAAGACGGTGCCAGAGAACCAAACTGGAACTGCTGAAAAGGTTTGGCTTTTGTCATCTGTCCTGTTTTGTTTTGAACCCTGCGTGGCTGTTGTTTTTCGCTTTAACTGTACAGCTCAATATATAGTATATGCTGACAAATGGTGGTCTTCTAGCAATAAAATAAGCATTTGAAACATGTTTTTATGTTTCTTTATCCTCTAAAATTCTTGTAACCTTTATATTCATTTTTGTGCAAAACACTGTTTTGATTGCTGGACAAATAATGATGTTTATGCAATGTAAGTTATAATGTAAATTTATGGTTATGATTGTTAGTCAGACCTCGAAAGCTAATGTTTCCAGTACCGAACTTTCTGGGTGTAAAAGTATCTATTTAAATGTGTTTCTGTTATAATGAAACGTTTTTTTTTTGTCTCTCTTTCGCTCAATAAAGTGTCATCCACTGTCATTGTTAACACAGACAGTGAATTTGTATATAAACCAGGTTGTGTTCATTCTTCCACACAGCAGGCCTATCCTCTCCCAGAGGTTAAGATGGAGTCTCCTCTTCAGTCCAGCCCCTCTCTGCCGGAGCTTCAGATGGAGCCCCCTCTCCAGCCCAGCCCCTCCCTGCCCGAGGTGGTCCAGGGCAGTCGAGAGGCGCCTCGCCTGCAGGTCAGCTACTCTGTGGGGGACGTGGTGTGGACCAAGGTGTCTGGGTACCCCTGGTGGCCCTGCATCGTCACCACCGACCCAGAACTCAACAAGCACGTCAAGCAGAAGCAGAAAGGTAATTGTTTTATGACCGCAGTAGTTTAATAGGTCAGTCAATGTGTGGTGTGCCATGGTAATGATCTACTAGTACACAGTATAAGGATAAGTTTGCCTTTTGTCTACTAGCAGTTGAAAGCACATCGCTTAACCATAGCAGATCAACATAAATATGCGTTTGCATCATTAAGTCTAATTTGGAAAGTCCTTTTTCATATGTATATGTTTAGATAGTATTTATTGGTATGTTTTTCCCAGCAGCAAACAGCAGACCTTCGGGGTTGCTGTATCACGTGCAGTACTTTGGAGATGCACCGGAGAGGGGCTACGTGTTTGAGAAGAGCATGGTGTTCTTCCACGGAGAGGAGCAGTACCAGCAGCTAGGACGCCACCGCAACAAACAGCTAGCGTCACGCGGACCCCATAAAAAGGTACTAGATTGAACGTAATCGGAGCAACTGTATCGGTAAGTGATTGTGTATTTTATAAAATAGGCCTTGCATCATCTTCTTAGGCCTTTTTATTCTTCTTCTTCTTGCAAGTGCTTAAAAACTGCAAAGCTAAGTGTGTGTAATGTCTGTCACCTACAAAGAGCTACGTGTGTAGTGTCTGTCACCTACAAAGAGCTAAGTGTGTAGTGTCTGTCACCTACAAAGAGCCAAGTGTGTAGTGTGTGTCACCTACAAAGAGCTAAGTGTGTAGTGTGTGTCACCTACAAAGAGCTAAGTGTGTAGTGTGTAGGCCTGACACGGTGTTGGTCTGTCTCGTCCCCCAGGCTGCTCCCTCTATTCCCCGTAAGCTGCGTACACAGTGGAGCATCGGCATCAGCCAGGCCAAGGAGGCCGCCAGCATGGCGCTGGAGGAACGCATGGCCAAGTTTACTTTCACATACGACCAGGACGGACCGCACTTGAACCCCCTGGTCCTGGAGAAACTGATGCCAGCCCAGGTGAACCAGACGGCAGAGGGAGAGGAGACAAAGAAGGAGGAGGAGGAGGAGGAGGAGGAGGAGGCGGCGGACCAGGAAACGTCCAGGCTGAGCCCAGCACTCCCCACCCAGGATGGCACTGCGGCCATGCCCACAGCCAGCCCACACCCCAGAGACCGAAGCACTTCAAAAGGGAGAAAGACTCCAGCACCTAAAAAACCCAGAGGAAAACAAGTGAAACGCAAACTACCTGTCTCACCACTGAAGAAGAAAGGGAAGTCAGTGAAGACCCAGAATAAACTCTCCAAAGAAAAGCCTCAAACAGAGTCTGCATCTGAGGTTTGTCAAAAAGCCTCGTTACATTGAGGATACGCTTTGTCATGTTACCCTACTAGCAATTCTAAGATGTATTTGTTGTTGTCTATGTAGGAACCCTCCACTTTATGGGTGGAAACCAAATCCACTGTACTTGAACCTCAGAAGAGAAAGAGAAAACCACAGCAAAAATGTCAGCCAGCGCTCAAGATTGTAAGGAGGAAGAAATCCAAACTCGATTCTCCTCCTACATCCGACATTTTGGAAACACGTCCATCTTCAGTTTCAGGTTGCTGTTTATTATTGAAGCACAGGGAAATGTTTGTAAAGAAAGTCGAATGAATACCTTGCTATTAAGTCAATTATTCTGGTCATATTAACATTTGTCAATTTTTATATGAATTATCAATTTATTATTTTATAGCTAAACCTAAGAAACCAGGGAAGAAAAAGACTGCTCCAAGCATTGATGAATTGAAGCCTACAGAATTCACCCTGAGTGAGTTTTTGTGCTTTTAATTGTTTCATGTTCCGTTACTGTACTATAGAGCAGCAAATAAAACATCTACTGCAGGATTGACTTGGCTCATTTGAATGAATTGTACTTTAGAATTAAACCACACCCTTCCTTTTGTTTGCTTAGTTAAGAAGAGGGAGGGAAAGAAATACACCAGAAGACCTCTGACCGAAACCGTGGAGAAGGAGCCACAGTCCAAGAAGAGATGCAGGGTGACCAAAGGTGTTGAAAACAAACCGGTGAGTTTCTTATTCCATGACACCGCTCTGCTATCAAATCAATCCACTGTTACTCTCTCCAAGTCTGACTTGTCCCTTTTGAAGGTCATCGTAACGGGAGATACCACTACCAAGAAGCCTAGGACCAGAAAGAAAGTGGCTAAAGAAGTCAACGAAATCCAAAAGAAAAGAGTAAAGAGCTCCAAAGTATCTCCTCCAGGTAACGGATAAAGTATTGGTACCCTGCAAACAAACACACAGTTGTTTTATCTATATTGTGAAGGTCGCACATTAAATTGAAGTGCTGCTATCTATCCAAATTCACATCATTGCTACTGCTGAACACTTTTAACCAAAGAGCTTAACACATATGAGATTTTCCTTTCACTTACTGATGATTCTGTACCCTGCAGATGACAAAGTCCCTGAGAGGCCTAAACGAATAAGAAAGCGGAAGCGAGAGTTGGGGGACCAATCGGCAACGCCGCAGGCCAAGAAAAGGCGGTCCTTACTCTGCCCTGATCCTGAGGTAATAGGTTACTTCCTGATCTCCCCCCCACATAAAAACATGAAATCTATTCAAAATTATGAATTTCCTCTTTCATAATGTACAGGGCTATAAAATGACTATGTAATATAAACATCCATAGAGTTTATTTAAGCTTGACATGTGCTTCCTTGTATAGTTCTCCATAACTCCCCCTAAAAGAATATCTTTGTTAAATTATGATTTCCTGTTTCATAATGAACAGGGTCACATACAATCCAGCGTTGCTGTGTCCAGAGTTTGCTTTAACGTGTGTGTGTGTGTGTGTGTGTGTGTGTGTGTGTGTGTGTCGTCTTGCCACCCCACAGGGTTGGGGTAGTGACGTCCGTCCTGACTCTCCCAGTGACAGCTTAGACGGCACTAAAAAGAACGGACCCAAGAAAGAGTTTGTCTGCCAGGTGAGCCAATTCAAAATGGTGGACTCTTTTGTAGTTCTTTATGAATATGACCACGGCCAAATGATTTGATCCTCACACGTCTCTTCTGGGTTGATAACCGTGGAGGCCTTCCCTCTCTGTGCTGTGTTTCCAGGTGTGTGAGCAGACTGGAGAGGACCTCCTCCCCTGTGAGGGTCAGTGCTGTGGTACCTACCACCTCCACTGTCTGGGCCTTTCCCTCAAACCCCAGGGCAAGCTGCTCTGCCCAGAGTGCAGCTCAGGTGAGGAAGCCCCCAAAGGAGGCCTGCCCCTACACACACTCACCGTACCCCTGGTGATCACATCCTACCACACAGGCCTGCCCCGACACA